>JAOQIF010000113.1:0-50619 GCA_026260285.1 Colletotrichum sansevieriae
ATCTTCTATATCTTTATAGCTATAGAGCAGGGGTAGGAGCTTCTCTAATACCTCTATAACTAGTTAGTAAACCCTGCTAGTCTTAAGCCTAGTTCTAAGAACTATAAGAACTAACTCCTTATTATAAGTACTAAGGAGAATATAGCTTCGCATACCTAGGTATATCTATAGGTTTTGCTTAAGGTAGGTTTTACCTTATAGTTAGTCTTACCCTTTTATCGATCTAATATATATTTATAAGCAGCTTACTAAGCTAAGGATAAGGTTTTAGTTAAGGAGATTATAATATAGCTTAACGATACTCTCCCTACTTACTTATATAATAAGACTTATATCTTTAAGTAGGCTACTTTTCTTAATAATCTTACTAATATCCTAATAATATAGCTTTTAAAGAGTAATACCTATATATCTATGCTTCCTTTATAGAAGCCTTTAAAGGTCTAAGGTTCCTATATGCTTTATAATACTTATTACTAAGCTCTTATTGCTATCTTTAAGGTTATTAGTAGTAGCCCTGCGCCTTAACCTAATTCTTATAAGAAAGTTAGCAATAACTTAGCAATAGCTTAGTAATACTAGGTTTATAATAGCGAGGAGGATAAGTCCTTAGTTATAGAGGATAGCAACTCTGATAATACTATAGAGAGCGATAGTTAGGGTAGTAATAGCAGTATTACTAGTAATAGCTCGGAGGAGGAGAGCGAGGATAATAATAATAATAACGAGGGTGATAATAATAACGATAATTAGTAGTGCTAGCAGAAATTTAGCGAAGGTATAGTAGAATTCTATAGTAATATAAGGTTAGATACCTATAGGGTTTATATTGCTTTTATAGGGGGGGGGTCTTCTCTTAGCGTTTTAGCTATCTTATAGTTAATTAACTTTTCTTATTAATCTATACTACTTATTATCCTACTTATAATATAACTTGCGCTACTATTTCTTAAATTTAGCGAGGATTTATAAAGCATTCGCTAAATATTCTTTAGGCTCCTAGGTATTATACTCTATTAGCTAGCCTTTCTACTTAACTAAATATAAGGGGCTTATTAGCGCTTCTCTCTATAATATAATATCCTCGACTTCCTATTCCTTAGGATCTTCTTTAAGGTCTAGGAGCTGCCCCTTAGCAAGCTTTTAGCTATATTATAGCTTAAGTAGAGTAATAGAGAAGATATTATATGCTCTATTATACTTCTCTAGAAGTTATATTCTATAGGTATTAGAGCTTATAACTTCTATAACTAGCATAGGAATAAATCTTAGGGCGAGCTTTTGCTAACCCTTTATAAAATAGAAGTTCTTTATTAAAAACCCTATAATATCTCTAATATTATATAATTACGCTTTTCTTCTAGTATTTATATTCTTAGCTTATATTTTTATTATATATTACTAGGTCTTAGCTATTCTTTAGCAAACCTCTATTAGCTTCTTAAGCATTTTATTAACCCCTTAGGTCCTAATCTTCACGTTTAGCAAGTAGTAGTTAACTATTTGAGGGTAGTATCCTATAAGGGCCTCAAATAAGGATATACTAATAGTAATATATTTGCTATTATTATATAAAAATTCAGCTTTAACTAATTATATTGCTTATTAGTTGCGCGAGCTTTTGCTAAACTTTATAAGATATATAGTTAAGGTTTAGTATATTCTTTTAGTCTAGCTATCTATCTATAGATACTATGCAGTAGAGATGCGCCCTTCTATATCTCAGGCCTTAGTCTAGTCTCGCTAGAACTAGCTAGTAATTAGTTTATCTTAGTTACTAATAATAGCCTTAGGCATGCTATATTAGTACTCGATCTCTTGATATAGGATCCTCGCTAAACCTATAGCATCTAGTTACTTAGTTATTACTAAGAACTATGCTACTTTAGTTATTTAATATATAATTACTAGGATTATATTATAAGTGACTCCGTCGTCTTAGCGACTTTCTAATAAGCTAGGTAAGAAGTCTAAAGAAATCTATTAAAATAGGTATACTAGTAGTTCTAGTGTTTATAGTAGCTTATATAGCTTATGCTATAGTATACGCACCCCTTAGTAGCATAGGTACTTAGTAATATATTACTATATGTCCTCTATTAAATATAGCTAATAAAACTTTTATCAGATTAGCTTAGCTATCTTATTTGCTCCTATATACCCTAATCTAGGCGTATTATAATAGTTCTTTAGGATTTTATAGCAGAGGGATCCCTCTTCTAGGATAATAAGTCTTCTTCTAAACTAAAGGATATTATTCTTATTAACTTAGTATCCTTAATATTCCTTAGTATCCTAGCGAATCTTAGCTATAATATCTCTATAGAAGGGGTCTTTAGCTTATAATCCTCTAAGTATCTATTTAAGATCTACGCTTAGTTATAATATATAAGCCGTTTTATTTTAAATAAGCTCCCTTATTATAGTACGTAGGATATACTATTCTAGTATAGTAACCCTAGCTCCCCCAAGTCCTCTAGCCTATCGCTATTCTCTCGTAGAGCAGTCGGTATAGCACCTATATATGCTTTTGTGTGGGTAATAGTACTAATATGCATACTCGTACGTAGTAGCTTATTAGTACCTATCGTAGGGTGGTGCTAACTTGAGGGTGAGGATCCCTTAACCTTAGAGCTAGCCCTCTAATAAGGTTCTTATATGCTTCGCTAGATAGCTCGGGTATAAGTTCTTATAATAGCTATAGTTCTTTTAAGCTTAGTAATATACTAGCGAATATTTGCTAAAAGCTAGCTAATAAGCCTAAGTTTCTTTCTAAGGGTAGGAAGTATATTATCTACCTTAGTATCTTCTACTATATAGTTAGGGCGTTATAAAAGTCTATCTACTAGATTAGTAACCCCCAACCTATACTAGATTTTAAAGTTAAATACTAATAAGTAGTAAACCTATTGCACGAGTCTTTTATAAATATCCTATATAAGCGTAGTAAGCACTTCTTTTAGCGCTATATAGTCTATAAGTATTACGAATTTCTTAGGGAGTCCTTATAGGTATTATACCTAGTAATCTAAACTTTATAATAGTAAGGAGTTCCTATTACCCTATAGCTTAGCGCTTTTCTATATCTAAGAGCTTCCTTAACTAGAAGGCTATTAGGTGCTAAACTATACTATGCTTCTATAAGAGCACGCTAGATGCTACCTAGGTAGATATATTAGTCTTAACCCTTGTTTCTAATACTAGGTTATAATATCTTAGTATTAGAGCTTTAGTAAATACTCTCCGAAGTATCTCAAATGTAGTCTATATCTCCCCTATCTAGGCGAAGGCTCCTAACTTCGTGCTATTCTAGCATCTCTTAAGTATACTATTTATAGGGGCTATAATATAAGAATATCTTATAATAAACTTATAATAAAAGTTATAGAAACTAAGGAATACTTAGATATCTCCAAAAGACTTTAGCACTAGCTATTTAGTAACTACTCGGACTCTATCCAGGTCTATCCTAATACTATCTTAGGTAATATAGAACCTTAGAAAATCTACTTCTATTTAATAGAAGTTATACTTCTTTAGTTTTATAAATAGCTTAGTAGCCCTTAAGTAGCATAGGATAGCATAGAGGTCCTTAGTATACTATTCCCTTATATCTAAGTAGATTAGAATATTATCTAGGTATATAATATAATAAGTATTTAAAAGATTAGCGAGTATTTAGTGAATATATGCCTAAAAAGTTACTAGGGTATTTATAAGCTTAAATAGTATTATAGTATACTTAAAGTACCTATATCGCGTTCTAAATACTATTTTCTACCTATCTGCTTTATTAATTGCAATTTAGTAGTATACCTCGCTTAAGTTAATCTTAGAAATAAACTTTGCTCTAGCGAGTTTATTTAGAAGCTTGCTAATTAGTAGTAGAGGATAATAGTTCTTTATTGTGATTTCATTTAGTCCTCTATAGTCTATATATAGTCATAGGCTTCTATTCTTCTTAGGTATAAATAGTATTAGTACTCCTGCGGAGCTAGTTAAGCGGCGTATATAGCTTGCTACCTCTATATCCCGAATATACGTAGCGAGCGTTTATAACTACTCTACTAATATAGGGTATATAGGTCTATATAGGGGTTCTTTGCTAGGTTTTAGTTTAATATAGTATACCGCTCCCTTTAGCTTTAGAACTTTCTTTATATTCTCCTTATTAAAAATATTAATAAAGTCTTAAAGTTCCCTAGGAATCTTCTTCTCCTGCTTATTATCTAGCGAATCTTTGCCTAAGGATTCTATATCCTTCTTATTAGAGCTTATAGCACCTATTAGATATATAATATAAGCTTATTAGCTATTCTCTACGATCTCTTGAATAATTACCTCTAGCTTAGTAAGCAAGAGGGGTTTATATAACTAGGTATATATATAAGTATTTATATAAATACCTTCCTATCCTATTAAGTCGTTAGATAGAAGGATATCTCCCGCTCCTTTAGGGCGAGGGCTTATAATAAAAGCCTAGCGAATCTTCTGCAGGTAACCCCGACTATCTATAAGGAAGAATATAAGCTATTAGACCTTACTTATAGGTATAAGCCTTCTCTAGAAATCTACTAATTCAGGGGCTATAATACTAATAGCTTCCTTTAGCTAGAGCTTCTTAATAAGATTATCTTATATAATATCTACTACTATATAGGTGTCTATATTAACCTCTAGTTCGACTTTACTAGATGCTTAGAGTACTAATACCTATCCCTTAATAATCTATCCTATTAGAACTAAGGTGATTTCTAGCGTAGTACCCCTTAGGGTTATATCTATACCTACTCGTTTCCTAAGTCTTTAGCATTAGTTATACTAGGTATTATAATTATACTTATCCCGCCCCGTCTTAGGTTTAGGTTCTAATTGCTACTTATTAGTTATATATAGGTTTTAATATAATTAGAGGAGATATAGCTATACTTCTTATAGTTATAGCATTAGGATCCCTAGGAGTTAGTAGATATACTACTAGCGCTAGGTATTACGCGAGCATCTGCTAAGTAGTTATTCTAGGACGGGGTCTCTAGGTAGCGATCCCTTAAGTCTATCGACCTAGGGGGTTATAAGCTGCTCTTATAAGGGCGGTATAGAGAGCCCGAGTATAGTCGCTTATATAACTTAGAATAGCTAGTAGATATTCCCCTATATCTCCCTTCTATAATTTCCTATAATCTCTATATATATAGGGTAATAGTATATATATTAGTATAGTTAACATCCTGCTTAAAAAGTTCGTCCTTTAGGGTCCTAATAAAGCCCTAAAAGAAGGCATATGCCTTTATATTACTATAAGGAACAGTAGCGGGTGCAGGATGCAGAGCCACGACGCTATTAGCAAAACGTCGGCGAGTTAGGGGCGAATAAATACACCTTGGAGAAAAACTCTATAAGCGAGAAACTTAGAAGGTTAAGTAATAGTCTAATATAATAATAGATATCTACGTTTTAATATTCTAGCCTTTCCTAGTTTAAGCCTTTAGCTATACTTTTATAATTCTATTGCTTCTACCTCGATTTAAGAAACTAGCGCTAGTTAGAATATCTAAAGCGAACTAGTAATAGTATACTAACGATTTAGTAACGGAGTTTGATTATAATAAGCTCTAAGCTAGGCATATAGAATATAACTAATAGGGTTTTAGCTAATAAGATACTAGTTATTCGCTAAGCCCTGAGATATAGGGAATATAGCGCAGATACTGCGCTAGGGGAATAGATAACCTAGGTAATAACGCAGCAGGAGGGATAACCCCGAGGGGTCGGGCTAGGTCCTATATAACGCCGGACTAGGCAAACCCCCTCTCAAGGGGCAAATAGATAGCGAGCAGTAGCTAATAGGGCACCCCGCCCGGGATGCCCCGAGAAGCTAGTATCTCTAGCGTCCTTGCCTAGGCTATAGGGTTACTATAGAAACAATAGGAGAGCCTTATAGAGTAGATATATCTATAGTAATAATAGTATAAGGAATAAACTACTACCTTATTATGAGAACTCGCTAATCGCTTAGCGCCTAGATACTCATAGAGAGAATATAAAAAGCCCCCTATATATAACTATAATATTATAACTAAGGACTTTACTATAGACTAGGTTAGCAACTAGATCTAAGCAATTGAGGATAGAAACTAACTACGCGTTAGTAGTATGCTGGAGTAGTAGGTCTAATAGGTACTTATGAAGATAAGCCCGTCCCTATAGACCTAGTAGCAATACTATAGGGCTAGCCTAGAAGGAGACCTAGCATAGGCTAACTTTATAGCATTTGCTCGCTAATACTATATTAACCCCGAGCTTTAAGAGCGAAGGTACTATGAGAAGCTCGATATAATAAGGCAGAAGGAGACGTAGTTATTAATATAGTTCTTTGCTAAATAGTTAGTAATATATTAGGACTTAGGTATAGTTAGTATAGAAGATAGCAAGGCTAAGGCTTATACGCTATACTTCTAATTAGCCCTATTCCTACGTAGGGAACTTAAATATTAGAAAGTTGAGATATAGAGGCTAAGAGATATAGCTATAGAAGCTAAACGCTTATAGGAGATATATTGCTAACGGGGTAGCAAACCCCTATAAAGCGAAAGCAAGAAATAGCATATAGGGGAAGAGTATAACCCAAGGGGGCCCCTAGTAGCGAGGTCGGGTTAAAAGACGGGCTAGCAGGGTTCTAGCTAGAAGATAACGCGGGGTTTATAAAGCCTGATGCCTCCCTAATAGGTTAGTAATAGGATATAAGGATCTAATTAGAATAGGTCTATATCTAGCCCTAGCATATAACCTATAATATCTAATTATATAATATGCTTTAGCTATAAGCAAAAGGGGTATAAGAGAGCAGACTACCCGGATAAACATACAAAACGAAGCGTAAATAAAATAGCAGTAAGATACTAAGCACTCGCTAAGAAAGCGAGGATTAATATAATCTAATCCTTAAGAGTTAAGGAACTCGACTTATTAGAAAATAAGTAGGCTAGGGGATTATACTAGTAACCCCTACGCCTAAATTAGAACTAGATACCCTCCTAAAGGGAGCTATTATAAAAGGATGGGCGATTATTCTCTAGAATATTACTAAATAAGAAGTAGTAGTAGATATAGATTCCTATTCCTAGGTTGATATTATTAGCAGCTAACTAGCTAAGTCCCTATAACTACGACCTATAGTAGCTATCACCCCTATATTAGAAGGGTTTAATAGATTATCTATAACGGGCTAGAATATATACTAGTTAATATTCTTCCTTATTAACTTAGGAGGAGAAGCGAGGAAGATATAGCAACTCTTTGCTAAAGCCTCCTAACCCAAGGGAGCAGGGGACCTTCTCCTATTATAATACTCTATAAGAAGAGAGGGTATTATAATTAATACCTAGATAAATACCTAGGAATATAAACGCTTTAGTATCGCTAAGCTGTTAGCGTTTATATGAGAGATCGTTAAGAATAGCTAGAAGGCTTATATTATATATATATCGGGGAATATTACTCCCTATAAACTGCTAATAGGGGCTCTAGAAGAAGAAGATACCCTAGAGGGCGATATGGAGTTGCTGCTAGAACTATCTAGTGAATAGGTAATATTTAACGAATAGTTAGCAAAGCAATACCTAGTCCTAGAGGGTATAGAATATACTATTAATTTAATCGAAGGAAAGAAACCCCTATATAAGCCTATCTACCTATTAAATGAGCATTAGTTAGAAGAACTTCGCTGATATATTACTAATAACTAAGCGATAGGGCGGATCTAACCCTTAACTAGTAAGGTAGGCGCCCCTATCCTTTTCATACCTAAGAAAGATAGGTCCCTATGCCTTTATATAGATTATTAAGGCTTAAATAAGGTAATAATAAAAAACCGATATCTACTCCCTCTTATTAGCAAACTATTAGATAGGCTTCGGGGAGCAAAATAGATCTTGAAAATCGATATTCGAGATATATACTACTATATTTATATTAAGCTAGAAGATCGCTAGAAGATAGCATTTAGGATGCGTTATAGGCACTTTGAATATACTATTATACTATTTAGACTTATAAACGCCCCAGCTATATTCCAGGCGTATATTCACCGAGCGCTCGCTAAGCTACTAGATACTTATTATATCGCCTATATAGATAATATCATAATCTACTTAGAGATAAGAGAGCAGTATATAAAGGACCTTCTCTAAGTGCTCTATAAGCTTCGCTAGTAGGAGCTCTATACTAAGCTTAGTAAGTATAGGTTTTACTAATAGCGGGTAGAATTCCTAGGATATATTATTACGCCTAAGGGTATATCGATAGACTAAACTCGCATCCGAGCTATTACTAAATAGAAGCTACTAAAGATATACTAAGATATCTAGGTCTTCTTTAGATTCTATAACTTCTACTATAAGTTTATTATAGGATACTCGGGCATTATAGCTCTAATAATATCCCTACTAAAGGGTAGCGAGAATAGCAAGAAAGGAGGCGAGTTTCACTAGCTAGAAGAGGCTTAATAGGCTTTCGAGTAGCTTTAAGCAGCCTTCTGCTCGGTAATAATTCTCTAATACTAGGACCTAACCCGCGAGATAAGGGTTGAGATAAATACCTCTATAAAAGCTATATCTAGCATCTTATTACAATATATCGATAGTTAGTAGCAACTAGTTGCATACTACTCGCAGAAGCTTAGCAACACGGAGCAATATTAGGGAGCAGGCTAATAGGAACTTCTCGCTATAATTAAGAGTTTAGACTATTAGGCTTACTACCTTCAGGGTATATCGAAGAAGTTTATAGTCCTAATAGATCACTAGGTACTAAAGGGAGTTATTAGTACGCCTGCGCGGGACCTTTGGGGAAGGCTCGCTAAGTAGGTATATAAACTCTTAGCATTTAACTTCGACCTAGAGTATAAGTTAGGGGTTATAAACCTAGCAGATAGTCTATCTAGGAGGCTAGACTATATAGAGGGGGAGGTGAAGTATAATAATATACTCCTAACCCTAGCAAAGAAGCTAAGGCTCGTTAGCGAACTACTAGCAGACCTTTGGATAAGCATTACTATACTATAAGGTAGTATAGAGACCTCAAAAGTATTTATTAATACTATAAGGGCTAGCATGAAGTACCCCTTCCAGATGGATAGCTCCGGGGGCGGAGACGCCTCGGTCTCTAGTTAGTATCGCGCTCTATAGCGCGCTAATACTACTATAACTATAATAGCTATAATAACCTAATGCTAAAGAGCAAGGGGTAATATAGAGAACGCTTAGCGAGAGGTTATTAACTAAGAGGACTTATTTAGAGCTAGGGTTACTATAGCATAATAGTATATCCTATGCTAGGTTATAAGGGAGCTTATAATAAGCGAAACAGCGGATAGTTAGCAACCCTCTAAAGTAATAGAAAATCTTATCTATAGACTGCAGGCTAACGACTTATACTACTAGATATAATTAGAGAGGGCGCGCAGACTAGCCGGCGATTATAGGGGCTATATAATTAATAGCTAGGGAACCCTGTTTTATAAGGGATAGCTAGAGATACTATAAGAAGGGTCTCTAAGGCTAGAGATCCTTTGCTAATACTATAATAACTATAGGGCGGGGCATATAGGGGTGAATAAGACTACCGAGCTAATCTCGAGGAACTTCTATTAGCTAAACTTAGCTATAGATATATATAATTACATTACTAGGTGCTATATATGCTAGGGGAACTGCGTTCTGAGGCATAAGCCTTATAGGAAATTATAACTACTACCCTTATTTATATACCCGTTCTAGGAAATAAGCATAGACTTTATTACTAGATTGCTAGCGAGCTCTTAGTATATAGGCGGAGAATATAACATAGTTCTCGTTATTATATGCCGAATAACTAAGTTCGCTATATTTATCCTAATAAAAAAGCAGCTAATAGCTGCTGAGTTAGCGCGGATTATCTACGAACGGGTTAAATGCTATTTTAGCACCCTAGAGGGTATTATTAGCAACTAAGATAAGCTCCTAACTAGCTAATTTTAGGAAGAGTTCACGAGAGAGAGGGATATTAAGCGCTACCTCTCTACTATATACTATCCCTAGACTAATAAGTAGTTAGAAAGGATATACTAGATATTAGAAAAGTACCTGCGAGCATATACTAGCAATTCGCTATAAGAATAAGCAGTCCAGCTGCCTGAGGCGGAGTTTGCATATAATAATAGTCGCTATAGCACCACTAGCTACTCGCTAATAGAGGCCCTATATAGCTATTACCTATATTGCGTAGAATACGTAGCCCCTGCAAATAGGGTCGTAATGCAGGGCATAAGGGAGCGAATTAAATATATTTCGAGACTCCGCAAGAGGGCCTAGGAATAGTAGTAGAAAGCTACTAAGGCGTAAGCTAAGTATTATAACGCGAGGCATAAGGACTAGACCTACTATTAGGGATAGGTTATCAGGCTATTAATAAAGAACTTTTAGTTTAAGAATAAAAAATTAGCACCTAGGTTTATACGGGTAGCTATTATAGAACTAGTTAGTATATAAGTATATAGGGTCTATCTACTACTATAATACCAATAGATATATAATATATTCTCTATTACCTTATTAGAACTATAGGATAACTACTAAGAAGGCAGCGAAGGTTCGCCTATATACCTAGAGCTTGAGAATAAGCTAGAGGAATAGGAGGTAGAAGAGATTATTATATAATAAGGTATTAGTAATAATACGCAATATCTAGTTAAATAGGCAGGATAGCTTATAGAATATAATACATAGGAACCCATAGAGAACTTAGCGAATGCGCAGGAGGCTATTTATAAGTTCGATAGATAGCATAGGAGGTCTTATAAGAAGTAGGATAACTAGTTGCAAGGTTATAGCAACGAGTTGCTAATTATAAATCATAAGACTATTAAATAGAAGCTAAATTGAGAAGTAGAACGTTAATCGTATTAAGTAGCGAATTATCGCTAATATTATAGCAAAAGAAGGGTATTATCCTATAAGAAAAAGGAGGGAGCTAACTATCTAAATAGTTATTTACTTCTAACTATAGCCACGGGCGCGAGCACCCTAACTACTATAACCACGAATAGCACCATAGCGACTAGTCGCTGAGCTAGCATTACTAATATTACTAGCATCCCTATTATTATTACCTATAGACTAACTACCTGCTAACTTACTACTAGACTTACTACCCTAGTTACTACCTAACTCTCTACTAGAGCTACTACCCGCCTTACTACCCGACTCGTTACTAGAGCTATTATTAGAGATAGTAATAATAGCCTTAGTTTTCTTAGCCTTCCTAGCTTTCTTTACTAAATCGTTACTATCCTCTTAGCTACGTTTAGTAGGAATATAGAGGTATAAGGTGCAAGAGATAGGGCGAGTATTAGTAATAGTAATAAAGTAGGAGGGAATATCGTTAGAAGCATACTTAAGGAGGTCGTCTTAAAGCGACTTACTAAACTTAGGAAAGGAGTTAATATTATACTTATAAGGGCGCTTAGGGATTAGTTTTATCAAAGGGTTATTAACTAGACGATCGATCTCGTTATAGAGGTATATAGCGGGACTATTATTATAAATATATAGCAGCTAGGCGGCGTTCAGGCGCTAAAGAATATTAATACTATTATGAAGGGTACTAACCTAGAATTAGTTATTAATAGGATATAATTAGTAAGGGAGCGGCAAGTAATAGCCTATGCGAACTAAGATATCGAGGGCGAGGTGCTCACGAATAGAAGCAAGCTCCTAGAGTTAGAGCTACTCTATATTATAGCTATTACTACTAGTAGTAGGATCGCAGATTAGCTTAGTAATACGTTTCTATACTACTAAATAGTTAGTAAGGGAAGCGAGAATATAATAATAATAAAGAGGGGTTAAGATACCCTCCTATTCCTAAATTTAGATTTAATAGAATATATTCTAGGTAGTCTAGGCTACGCCCTAAAGCTCCTAGGGAACCTACTAGGCATTAGTATATAGCAACTTAGTAGCGAACTAGCGGAGACTTATAGCAGCATACTTCTTCTTATTAAAGTTGCAATAGATATACTTCTATGCATATTCGCTATATATATAGCGAAGGTTAATAATATCTTAATATATCTTATAGAGATAGCTAAGATAGGGATAGCTACTATTAGAATTACTAGTAAGGTTACTAGAGAGGATCTCGGGATTATATAGGTATTTAGCGAGAATTATACCTATATATGCAATATAAGATATAATAGAGAACGGTTAGCAAAACGATAGTAAAAGAAATAAACTAGGAAAAGAAGAGCAGGGAAAATTAATAATTATAGTAAGGGTTTATAGAATAGATAACGAGAAGAAAAATAACGAAAGCTACTAAATTAAAAAAGAGATACTAAAGGGAGAAAAATCTAGCTAGGTTAGAGACCTCGAAAAGTAGACGCCCTTTTATAATTAGCATCGCTAGGTAATAAGGCTAAATAATTACTAGCTATATACCGCTAAATAGTTATATAACTATTAGCAACTAATTAAAAAATAATAGTAATACTCAAAATTCAAAATATATAAACCGCTAGAAAATAAAATACGTTATTCGCTACTATAGCCTAAATCCGGCGTAGGAAGGAGTAATAATAAATAATATAATAAAGGCGCTAAACTATCGCCCTATAGTTAGCAATATAGAGCCGTATTACCCCACTAGTACGCCTTAGGGACTAAGGCTTTAGAAGGGGGGGCAATTATAAGGAATAGTAGCAGGTGTAGGATGCAGAGCTATAACGCTATTAGTAAAACGTTAGCGAGTTAGGGGCGAATAAATACACCTTGGAGAAAAACTCTGCAAGCGAGAAACTTAGAAGGTTAAGCAATAGTCTAATATAATAACGGATATCTACGTTTCAATATTCTAGCCTTTCCTGGTTTAGGCCTTTAGCCATACTCTTACAATTACCTATACTTAGCTCGGTAAATACTTAGTTAATAGACTCCTATTAAGCCTAATATATAATTAGTTTCTTATTATCCTTCTAATAGCACTATCTTAAAGTATTATAGTAGTTCTACTCTTAGAGCTCGGGTATAATATACTACCTTCTTATAAAAATTCTAAAGTCTTCTTATTTAGGGTTAATCTAGTTCCCCGACTTATTATAAGTATTTACTAATAATTCTACTATTCTATTTATAGGGTATGCTCTATTATACTTAAAGCCTACTAGATATACTAGCTATTAGAGCAGCTAGGGCGGTGCTTATAAGCCTCTTTAACTATAATAAGCTAATCTTCCCTTATTATACTAGTAGATTTACTAATAAGTCGCGCTATATTATAATTCGGGGGTTTTTTTTATAAACATTAGGCGATCGCTTAGCAGGAGCTCAGTTGCTTAATATAGTAGCAATTAGCTTATACTAGTTAGCTATTATAGTTATAATCTATTATATTAGTACTTAGCTAATTGCTTTATCTAGCCCTCTAGCTTAGGCTAGCCTATTAGCTATAGCTATAGATATCTAGCCTATTAGCCTATCTAGTCTATAGGAAGGGGTCTTATATTCCCTATTTTCCTATATATACTTATTATCTATATAGCGAGTATTTAATATAAGTAGCCTATTCTCTTTAGGACTCCTAGCCTCGCTTAAAGTATAGCTTCTTACCTCCCCTTATTAGGTCGTATTATCCTCTAATTGCTCGCTAGGGTTAGCTTACTTATATAAGTTCGTATAGGCTATTTCGCTCTGCTCTTAGCGAATATTAAGCATAGGTTCTTTAGCCTAATTAGTAGGTATTACTCAGGTATATAGTGCTATTATTATTACTAACCTTCCTAAAGCAGGGTAGAAGCAAAAGAATTATAAAGGTATCGAGGGGCTAAGAGCTATAGCTAGATTAAACTAATAATAGAAGTATCTAAAAGGTAGGATTAGTATTATTATACTACTTTTACTTGCTTCTTCTAAGATCCTTTATTTCTAGCCTTTAGTAAGTATTCGCTAGGTCTTTGCAATAAGGGTTCTATGCACTAGACCTATAGGCCTCTCTATCCCTTTAGCCTATACTAGCTAAGGCGTCTCCAGCTTCTCCGGTCTGGGTATCCAGTCCCTTATAATTAATAATAAGGCTATACAAAGTTATATCCCCTTAAATAAGGAGTTCTATATATATAGGTATAACAATATTATAAGTAATAGTCTTCATAACTAGATAGTTAATTTACTTAAACTCTTAATCCTTATAAGTTTGCTTAGAATCTTATATAATAAGTAAATAAAAATATTCTAAGTACTAATCGTATATACCTATAGTATTCTTATTAATTATAACTAGGGTAGCTAGAAGCTAAAGAGATTAAGCTTTATTTATTATTTATATCTTAATATTAATCTTAGGGGTAGCCTTAGGAGTATCTTATTCTAAAGCCTCTTACTTAAGTAGAGCAATATATTAATTATAAGTACTCTTCTCTTATAAGTACTAGGTATTAATATCCTAGTTTCGCTTAGTAATATATATATTAAGAGTTAAGGTTTCTAATAAGGTCTTACCTAGGTATAAAGATCTCTTTAGGTTATTTAGGCTAATATATTTCTAAATTCTAGCTACTTAAGCTTCTACTTAGATTATAATATATTAAATAATAAAGTCCCTACATATAAATAAGTAGTATAATATTATCATAGTTTTAATAGAAGATATTATAATCATTTAGGAATAGGGGGTTTAGAATAATAGAGGATAATATATATTAAGGAGGAAAGAAGAAATAAGAGAGAGGAAGTTATAATAAGCATTTTTAATTATAAAGGTATATTTTAAAATAGTAGGTTAGAGGTCTAGTTAGAGCTAGGCTTATAACTATTAAGAAACGTCCTATAGGGCTATATTTATAGTTACTAAAGAGCTTGTTTTATTATAATAAGAGTAGCTATAACGTAGTAACTTATAACTATAGTTAGAGGAACGACCCCTAGAAAAGGGTTATTCCAGAGCTAATATTAGTCACGTGCTGCAGTGGGAACGGGCGATGCTGAAGGCATCACGACATATAATAAGGGAAAGTAACTTGATGTCGCTGATAGACGAGTGCATATGTAGTGATCAATTAGACGACAAGGCGTTTCGAAAGTCCAATAACTTCTTTCATGCCCAAAGAATAGAGAGCTCCTGCTCAGATCCCGAGAGCGAAGCCGGGAACCCTACTCGAAACGTGGAGTCACCGACGAATGCTCGGAACCGTCCACCTTTAGTCCCACAGCGCGATTTTCAGGGGCCGTCTACGCTCAATTTCAAGGTTCCATACATTATGGCGTGGCAAAATAGCGTAGAAAAGCAGGATAATACGAAGTTCCTGCAGTATCTCCGGCGATATGGATGGGCTGATCATCTAGATGATCAGCAAAGGGAGGGCGTCATCGCAAGACGCGATGGAGACCTGGGCGGCCCAGATACCGGTAGTAAAATACCGATGATGCTTGTGCCGTCTCTGGCCTCAAGAGACGCGACAACAAACTTGCATGTGCATTTTCTCGGGATATTTGTTGATCTTCCTACCCTAGCATGCTGGGTTCTAGACACGATCCACCTTGCTGATCAACAGGGCGATCTGGTTGGCGACCATGAGAGCTCTGTCAAAGAGCTTGTGTATTTTCTCGAGTGTTTGCACTTCGGGACGTTACGTTTGCAGGAATCTTCCTATGGTCTCATAGATGAAATTACCTGCGCGGCCGTCGCGAAACTCGAGTCAACTGCTCACCTCTTGTACTCCGACCTGTCTCAACTGCTGAAGCAGTGTAAACAAACACTTGGAATTGAGGAAATCAGAAAAAAACCGGGATTTACTGTGGAAAGAGCCAAGGTTCTACTCGTCTTCCAAACTCTTTTCGCGGATCCTGAGCTTAGGGCGCAGACAACAGTGTTCGTGAAGCGAGCTCGTGCTTTCAGTTCTATTTTCGACGCTGCGGCGAGACATAACCAGGAGGAAAGGTTCCACAATGTGGTCCGACCTACTGCCTTCACAATCGAACGCGTTCAAGTCAACCTTGGGTATTCCGAATCGGAGGACGAGCATCGACCGAACCAAGGAGGGAAAGCCAACGACAAAACGGATGCAAGTTTCTTTCATCCACGGCCTCTCCCATAAAGAGCAAATATCTTCGATTATGGATTTGAGGCAGACTCTACAAGTCAAAATCGTTCATACCTTCAGCCGCAGGCTAGTCGCGAACCAGAACTAGATAATGGTCTCACGAACCGCTTGTACGACCCGTCACACAGAAACAATGTCAATGATACGGAAGCTGAACCACGACTATATGGAAACGCCCGCGAAGAGCCTATGAGTTTCCGCTTTCCTCGTCCTCAAGGAATCACTGTCATTCCAGGAGTTAGCGAGGGCAAGAGACGAGAGTCTGAGCCACCTCGTAGGAATCGTCCCCGCAGAGTGGAATATGCTATCCCTATCGACTACGGAAGATCGACCAGATACCCTGTCAGTGGCACGCGAGCCGTGCCAGCTATGAACTCCCATTCTTATGACAAGTTCCCAAATCATAGCTATCAAGCTGCTCACCCTCCAGACGTGCGAGTATCAAGTCTCTACTCAAGCGATGCCAATACCCATTTACGCTATTCTTATCAGGATATTGCTTATAGCAATCTTCCTCACAGATATGCCAGATTTTATGCATAATAGAATTCTTTTGGGCCAGAGCCTGAGACACTTTGAGTTGTATAGACGTGGGGGGGATGGACGCGCCATAAGTCTGGTTTTCCTAAGGTAGACTAAATGGCATTGATGGCAGGATAGCTGGTCATGCATCTGCACATCCAAGACCAATAAAGCCAAGCTAGAAATTTAACCATTCACTCACCATGTGTGGCGTCTTCATGAGTCTTCTCATCCTTCTCTGGCTTCCTCGCAAAGACACAGTGACTGACAAACAAGATTAGCAAAATGGACCCTCCTGGACGGATCTCCTCATACTTACATCCGCCAATACGCATGGATATTACGATTCCGAAGGTCCTTCCGCGCCAAAGCGCACAGAGCAAGCACTTCTTCCTTGGTCCAGTCCAAGAAGCGAGTTAGCATGGCCAACGACATGCCTTCTAGTCCCATGTCGAGATTCCACTGGTGCCATTCTCCCAGCTCCCTGAAATGCGGATCCTTTGGCCACGCGTTCAAAGGCCACTTGAATTCCCTTAACTCAACATCGACAAAGCCCGCCGCAACCAGAGCGTCCGTGTGCTTCGAAAGGCTCTCAACAGGTCGACCGAGCTTCTTGGAAGCCTTATACACCTCATCGTGCCACTGCCAAATGGCGGAGTCCTTGGATAGGGTGTCGTCGTCGCAACCGAGGGGCAGTGCGAGGTCGCCCATTTCGAACCACCCGCCGGGGGTGAGATTGCTATGGAAGAGATTGCCGTCAGTACCTACGAAAGCTGGGCATTGCACAGGACGGTTTCAAGGAAGATGAAATGCCGTACTCGTAGACCTTTTGGAACATGGCCGGTACGTCGGCGAAAGCGCCCGCCAGGCCGCGGCACATGATGAAGTCGAAAGGGTCGTTCCACATCCATTCCTTCTCGAGATCATCGAGTTCGAAGAAGCAATTAGGCGGAGTCCTTGTTCTGAGCTTTAGCAACGAAACTTTTCCTCAGATTAACCATTCCGGGATCCCTACCATCCCGGTTGAATTGGGCTCAAGTCGACGCCAATGACCTGGATGTCAGTTCTAGACTCAGCATTACTTCCATGAGCCAGATGTCAACAGCCGTACCTCCGCGGAAGGAAATGCATCCGCTGTTATTCGACATTAGTTAACGACTTCTTCTCACGAGGAGAGTGAGCTCGGAGGGTATCTGAAAGCGTCTGCCTCACCGTAATCAATTGCCCACACTCCAGTCCCGGTACCCATGTCGAGAACCCTTTTCGCAGTCCGATGGCCGGGATTGAGCGCCAGGTCACCCTTTAAACAGATGATCCAGACCTTGTGTTGCACATCTTTGAAAAAGAGCTTCGTCAGTAGGCTTATCTCAGTTCAGCTGCAGCGGGCCTTCTTACCGTAACGTTCGCTCTCCAGCTAGATATTACCCAACCTATCCTTTAGCGAGACTCCTGTCCGGCTTGCAGGCTGCATGAGCCTGCAAAGGTGCATTTCCAATACTTACGTCGTCGTTGGGAAAGTTATACTCTATCGCAAACGTAAGCTTCTATGTGTCATCGCTGGTGGTCCATTTTGGCCGGCAATCAAAGACGTACTGCCTGCGCTCATTGAATGGTATGTTCTTCCATTCTCCTGCTGGCCTTGCAGGATACTCGATCTCAGCGAAGTATAATCGGACGGTTGATAGCTCTATTAATCGTCAGTGTCACGTATCGTGACTTCTTCCATGTTCATTGAAGTCCTCTTACATCTCCAATGTCCGATGCATCGTCTACTTCGACAGGTGGCTAGAAATGAGACCAAGTTAGTCGGCGATGCCAGACGGGGAAGACTGATCAAATGTGAATTGCGTGCGATCGTACATCCTGGGCTCCTTGCGGCTCCTGCATTGTTCTGGTTCGGCTCGCTAAGTGGAAGAGGGCCGCTCTAAGCTAGATCTTCGATCTGGCTACGTGAGACGGGCTACGAAGGTGAGAGTGGTCGGCCGCACTGGAGGACAGATTTGAAAGAAGAAAGGAAACCCCCCTCTCGCATTCATAACATCAGGGAATTCTCCCCTCTTAATACTGCAATGCTCCCACCCCCAGCCAATACCCACTTCTTCCCTGCACGAACCAACGCGTGAAGATAGGCAAATTTCCAATCAGACCAGCGATACTGTTGGTTATTCCCAACACTGGGTCTCCTCATTGAAGTTCTTGACACCCCAATCGGGGAGGCATATGGCCTCCCGGGAGTGGATTCTGGTCGGTATTGATTGGTTCGTTCCTCCTGTGCGGGCATTGTCGACAATGCAGCCGAAAGGAGACAACACTGGCAAGGGGGGTTAATCACAATTCCCCCGCAGCGGCCTTTTTGCCATTCTCGTCGTTCTTGATGTTGGCAGTCTTGGCCGCTGCCTTTTTCTTTTGCTTCTCTCTGGTGAGAGGGGGGGAGGGGGGGATACACTGAACAGCACCTGCGATCATTGTTGACGACCTTAGGGTGGCTCTGACAAGAGCAGCATAATTCGTCAGAACACCTAGACAGCATCACTTTTATCACGCAAAGGCGCTTCGTGTTTGAATCATGTCAGGCCCTTTGACACTACCATGTCCCAACACATAAACAAGGTTCGAGAAGACAGCCCAATTGTACCAAACTTGAAATGCAACACGCCATCCGAGTGTGACATTACAAAAAACATGTGTCTCGATTTTCAGTCTCACGTCCTGAGCGTCGCGATCCGACACCCAAGCGTTCCGCCGCACTAAACAAATCACAGCACAAAAGAACAAGACTCCCCTCAAAAACAAAGGTAAGGTGACTCCAAACCCCCTAGTCCTACCGAAGAAACGTGCCACCCAAGCGCCCCCGGCTCTCCTCCATCTCCCTGCTCGTCGAACGCCCAAAGACAACCCACCCTACCCGGGTCCCCTCCACCCCGCTCCCGCGTCCCGACCCGTTCCCCGCATCCGGCGCGACGGCCTACACCTCCGTCTCGGGTCCCATTAAAGCCCTCACTCTCCGCGTCCTGGACGCCCTCCGCATCCTACACGATTAGGAGTCCTGCAACCCAGCCCTGACGGGCGCACAGCTCAGCCGAGACTGGGACTTGTCCCGCAAGGCCGTTCCCCGGGCGACACACGAGCCGCTCCGGGTGCTGCAGGTCGACATCGACGGTGAGTGGGACAAGTGCAAGCTGGAGGCCCTGGTCAAGGGAAGCCGGGAGGACATCGAGGCCCTGAACGAGTTGTTGGTCGAGGTGGAGCGAGAAGTCCACGATGCTGACGGCGAAATCGGCGATGCGAGAAAGAGGGGGTGGGCGGTGGAGGCCATTGACTTTTGGGCGCCACAAATAAATGGGTACAAGAAATGGCGACTTCTTCAGGTTTCGACGGACAAATACGAAGTAGAAGCTGACTGGGAGTTGGATACACTTCAAGCCGTATTTTCTGAGGCTCAGAGAATGTTGATAGGTTGCTCCATACGCTGCATGCGTTGGAGGAAAAGGCGAAGGACAAGCGGAGACTGATAAAGAGCCTGGAGCAACATTTCGGGGAGGCAACGGCATGGAGAGGTTACAGAGCGAGGTAAGCGACCCCGAGCTCATCTTAAAATTACAGTGACTTGTCGGACTGAAAACACGACAATTAGACAGGATTTCTGCCATCACTAGCAAAACGGTATCTATGTACCCCTCAGCAAAATGTGGTATCATAATTGCATGGCCTAGCAAAACACCTCCGTCAACTTTTCCTTCCAGAGAACCGTGACCTGAAAACCCGAACACCTTGGTCATACTTCTCTCAAAGCCATGTCAGTACAATCCTTACCTCCCTCCATGTTGAACACGCATCGTCTCTGGTTGTGAGCAGATACAACGACTTGTTCCCTCGATCCTTTTAAATTTCGTCGTCATCGTCACCCTCCATCTCGAGAAGCTCCAGCAAGCTAGGATGGGGCTCTCCACAGCAGGGGCAAACGCCCAACTCATCATCACTTGTGATCTCCTCTTCAAGGTCTTCCATGGGGTAGCCGCTACTACGGCAAAACTCAGTCCACTGACGCTCGTCGCCATCACGAGTCTTGGGTACCCTCTTCCAAATCGTGATGTCCTTCCGCGTAGGCGAGGATTTGGGATGGCCTGTCTCCCGGGGCGCAGGAGGCATGACGGGTTCACGGGGATGACGGTGGTCCTGGCCAAAGTAGTCCATGTCCGAGTCCGAGTCAGGATCGTGGGAAGAGCCGTCATTCGGCTTGGGTTTCATTGTCTTCCATGCCCTGACAACGCGCGCGCAGCTCGATATGCCGGAAAGTGGCCTCAGGGTATTTTTCAGCTGAACGAAGGAGGGTAGGCCAGCCAGGAAAAGGCCTTCGTCTCGGATGAGTCCAGTCAGCTCGGCCGTGGCCTTACTGCCGGCATCGTCAATTGGAAGACCGGTCACCTGCAATTCGTTGAGTGAGCAGCCCAGTTCATGCGACGCTATGTCGTGCAGATCGCTGCCTGGCATAGGCAGAAAGTCGTCCATGAAATTAACAAGGTCGATGCGAAGCGATTCCAAGTTAGGGAAGAGTCGAGGTCGGACAAGCTTCCTGTCATGCTTCGGGTCGAAGGGGGCGCGCAGGGCACGCAGAAAATCCGTCACCTGGCCCCAAGTGTAGCAGCGGAAGCCACCGCGAGCATAGGTGTTCTCGTTCACGCGTGGGATTGTCCGAAGAGTGACATCAGTCTTGAGGGACGGGTGATAGGATCGGTCGAGTTTGTGCTTGCGCTTCTTGTCGTCGAAATACTGAGCAATGATTCGAAAGTTGACATGCTTGACATTCTTGCGATAAGTGAAGTCGAGATCAGCGAAGTTTCGAACAGCTTCATGTGTGGTGAAAACAAAGGTATTCTGGTTCCAAAGAACTCGACTGCCCTCCTCGTGCATGGCCTTGCAGGTAGCCAAGAAGTGGATGGCGATTTGGTTTCCACGGGAGCGCTCCGCAGGCGTGATGTTTTCGGGCTTGAGCTTTGAGAGAGGGTCGATGATGGGACTGGTAGAAGTCAAAGAATACTTCAGGATGCGCAACAAAACTTCGGTTGGCAGGTACGGATAATGGTGCAATTCCGAGCAGATGGAAGAACGAGTGCGTCGGCCATTAGAGTGGGTGTGCTTCTGGTAGTTGGCGGAAACAGACGACCAGGAGATGCCGTTCTCGCGAAGCAGCTTCTTTAGTCGTGCATTTTCATCAGTGAGCACCTTGTTTTTTACGCGGAGAGGAGAATTGTAGTGAACTTCGGCCTGGTCCTCCGCGTCGCGGCACTCCCAGGGCACGACATCCTGTGAAATAGTTAGTCTGAGGTTGTCGTAGAGAGTGCAGGGGGCATTCACACCATGTCACGATGTGCCATGTTGATTTGCCGTAGCAATCAATTGTCGGAGGGTCGATGTCCCGATTGCGCTAGTTCTTGGCGCGGAGTAAAGGCAAGCGGAAATTTCCGATTGACGAGACAAGTGAGGCGCCGCTTGGGATACTTAGAGGCAATCGTATTTGGCGTGCGTTGGGCGTGGATGCGGGTTTTGCGGCGAGACGAAATGGGGGTAGTGATCTCAATCGCCGAGCGCGGTCATCGGAAGAAAAGAAACAGAAAAAATTCGCTGCGTCGAAAGCTCCGGGCAAAGTTTCGGTGAAGCAGGATATTACCGCCGACCGAACAGAGTCGTGTTTGCGATGGAAGCCGCAACTGAATGAAGAAAAGTGAAACGGAGGTTTTGGGCGGGAGGTGGGCGTTCGTCCTGACGTACGTTCGTGGAGGGGCTGATGGTCAGACAAGGTGAAAGCGAAGACGGTGTGAATGGGTTGTTGAGAGAAAATGGCCAAGGCGAGCAAGGGGCGAAGAAGAAAAAAGATGATGATGAGTCGTGTATGTGTGTCGTGCGGCAATCGCGGATGACAATTACTGATGGCGGATTGCCTTCGAGGATGAAGTGAGGCCAAAGGCCGACAAGAGGTAATTAGCGCGCGAAGACAGCAATTGAGTTGTTCCCCTCCTGAATCGTGTCGGGGTTGTGGTGTCGGTCGAAGAAATTCCGTCGCCGCGTTCTCCCGGATAAACGTCTTGTGCCAGTCGATAGGGAGAGGGAGGGTTGCAGAGCGGGCTAAAAACCACTGCTTTCCCTCGATTAGCCCTGGAGGTCCTGGTTTGAAGGTGGTTGATAGGGGAGAGAGAAAGAACGGGAGATGGAGAAGGATGAGGTATGTCTGTTTGTGAGGAGATGGACAATCACGAGGAAAAAAGACTGTTGATGACGGAAGGGGAAATGGTAAAGGACAGCAGCAAGCAGTGGGAAAGGAAAAAAAGAGTGGTATCCAGCGAGGGAAGGTACCACCTACCTTAGTAGGTAGGCACCTAGGTGGAAGGTGCCTTCCAGTCTCAGCTTTGATGGTGCCGATGTCCACCGAAACCCCGACCTGAGCTTCTTTTTAGTCTCGTTTCTTTCACTGCCAAAGTCCACAGAGGAGGAAGAAGAGTCCTCACTGCTCTTCCTTAACTTGAGCACCTGAACTTATGCAAGCATTGGGATTCAAAGGCAGGAGGAAGGAAGGTGCGTGTCTGGGTCCAGAGCTGGGCCTGGGTGATCATGCTGCGTTTGGGGTCTGGGGACACCTCAGTTCATGTCCAACACACACATCTGCATCTGCGGCGGCGGCAGCAGCAGCAGCAGCAGCGCCAGCACCTACTGCAGTGGAGGGGGCTGCTGCCTGGTGCTAGGGTATGGACAAAGTGTTTGGCGCAGCGAAAAGGAAAGACCTCAACTGGACTGTCACAACGCACACCAATTGGCGTTGGGCAAGCAAAGAGTACCAGCAATTGGTCGGCTCTGACTATGTGGGGCCGGCTGCAACTGCCCGAAGATGTGGATTACTCGCATCGTGGATGCATTGATGACTGAAGATTTCCATGTCTAGCAAGATGGGGGAATGACGATGCGTAGGGTGTTGGGAAAGGACCGGAGCGGGATAGCCTGGACGGAAGAGGGACCTGGGGGAGTGGAGGGGAGGGGCCGGCAGGCAGGGGAAGGTCAGATGGTCTTGCCTTCTTCAGCTTCAGGGAGGAAGGTGAAGCACCCACGGGGCACCTCAACCAGGATTGCATCTTGCTCATACCTAAGGTAGGTAGGCACGAAAAACAAGGTACTTATTCGTCTCTAGCAGCGCTCCATTGCTGGACGACAGGCCGTCCATACACCTCCAGCTTAAGATACAACAGACGACACGCTAAGCAGCTGTGGCTTCCCGTGATGCCTTTCGATTGCTATTGGTGTTTTGTGTTTGATCGCAAGATCGGATCGCGGAACTGTCACGGCGAAGCGATCGCCGACTTGCCCTCAATCCAGAGGCTGGAGCTGGAGCTCGGCCGAAAATGCCAACACTCGCTTGTAACCGCTCTAGCCTTCGTCTGTGCGAATGTCAATGGCATCGTAAATGGCATGGGAAAAGGCACAGACCTGCAACAGCTGATTGTTCCGTCCTGCAAATGGACAGGAGGAAATCTAGTCCTACGCGAGTCATTGGCTAGCGGCGTCGACTTGCATAATAGCTCAGACCCCTTCCTCTAAGCTGCACATCCCTCTGCACTAATCACCCCTCTTTCCTCTAGGCCCTTTGGCGGAGGAAACCATCCCCCCCAAAATGTTACGCAGCCTCGCCGCCAGCCCTCATCTATCGCTGCATCTTCTGGCCAGCACCTGCACCTGCGGCAGAGGCGATCAATGATGGAATAATCCCCATAAAATGCGTCCATTGCGGTCCCCGTCGTGCCACATCCCGCTCGCACCCTTTGCTGTTTGTGGGTACTGAGAATCGCAGGTACTGAACACCCCCCGCCCTCGGCTATTGACGTCATCATGTCTTGCCCATTGCAGCTCAAGCTCCCCAACGCCGCAGGAGCTGTCACTAAACGGGCCATTCTATGATGAAATATCGTTCCTGCCGCACGTAGCCATAGCTATGAGGTCAGCTCGTTTGTTGGGTTCAAATAGAGGACCGCCCGAGACACCAGCTACAGAGTGCCTTCCTTTCGCTACAACATCTTACGTTACAGAGAGCGAACAAATCAGTCTCCGAGACACAACTTTTCTCTCCTCACAGCCAAGACCCAAATCACCACAACATCGCCATAATGTCTTTCTCCAACACTGCCACCGGCGACAAGCCCGCCGACCCCTACAAGGCCACCAACAAGGATGACAGCGTCTCTGTCAAGGACAAGGTTGAGGCTCTCGTCAACTTCGCCAACAAGAGCAAGTTTGGCATGATGACCACCAGAGACGCAAAGTCCGGTGCTCTTGTCTCGAGGTGCATGGCCGTTGCTGCCACGGTAAGTGACCCCAACCGTCACGGCTTCACATCTTACCAACGGACCCTGACACAATCTCCAGGAAAACGGTGGCATTGACCTGCTATTCCACACCAACACCGAGTCTCACAAGACGGATGAGATCGACAGCGATCCTCACATCAACATCTCCTTCTATAACAGCTCCGGTGATTGGGCTTCCATTTCGGGAGTCTCCAGCATCGTCACTGACCGTGCCCTCGTCAAGAAGCACTACACCCCTACTCTGAAGGCCTGGCTCGGTGATCTCGGTGACGGCAAGCATGATGGTTCTGAGAACGACCCTCGTATCGGCGTCATCCGCGTCAAGACCGTCAGCGCAACGTACGCCATCAGCAACGCCAACATTCTCGGAAAGGTTGCTCAGGTTGCAGAGGGTGTCGTGACTGGCAGTCCCGCCCATGTAAACAAATTGAGGGAGATTTCCTCGGCCGAGGTCGAGCAATACCGTTCTGCCGCCTCCGCTTAATCATTATAACGGTGCGGAGGGAAGTTATGTACGAATAGCACTTTAAAGCGACGATTTGGGAACAGGAAGAAACCACCAACCCGAAGTACGGGACATGAATGATGACTATTGCTTCCCATAACCTTCTTCCCAACTCTTATCAAATGTTGCCTTGTTGTATGCAAATTCGCGAATGTAATCCCTTTCGAGTTCATGTGCCCTCCTTCCGAGGAGCACCATGCTGTGCAGCGGACCGCCCAGAATCTCGTCGGTACCGCAAAGCTCCTTCAGCGTGCCAGCGACAAACTTCTCTGACTTACCACCCACGCGTGCTGCCCCAATAGCCAAGCTGTCCGGTCCGTACACGCCTTCCTTCTTCTCCTCCTCAATCTCAAGCATTTGCGCCGCGCATTGGCCAACCGTCATGTACCTGGGCGGCTCGTAGATCTTGCGTCCCCGTGCCATATTCTCCAGACTCTGCTCCTTGACCTTGATATCGAGCAGCACCAGGGTGTGCAGACCGATATTGCGGTTCTCCTTGATACGGTCGTAGAACGACGCGGGCTTCCAGTTGTCGAGGAAGAAGACCATGGAAACGGTCTGGCCAAAGTTGTACAGCTGCAGGCCCGTGGCGCCGATGCCGGACATGATGGAGGCGTTGGGGACCGTGGAGACGGGGATCGACAGCTCGCGGGCGCGGAGGACGAGGTCGGTGTGGGTTGTCGCGCCGAAGGGGTCGCCGACGACGAGGAAGGCGACGTCCTCGTTCTGCGCGTTGCGGAGGATCTCGTCGCTGTTGGACTCGACCATTTCGCGGTCGGCGACCACGACTTCGCGGCCATAGTAGCTCTCCTGGTCACACGATGCCTGATCAGTATCGTCTCCCCCTCGGCACCGGGACGGTCAACGGTAGACGGTTTTGCGTACCAAGATGGCCTTGTCCACGAGGAGAATGCTGGTGTAGGCTTCGAGGTACACCCTGGACGCCTTCTTGACGACCTCGAGACCTTTGACGGTGATGTCTGTCTCGTCTGAGAGACCCAGTCCGACGAGGTATAGCATCTTGAAGACAGAATCCGACGACAAATCAGAGCTGTCTTTCCATGCGGTCGAAAGAGGGAAGTGTGAGTCGGTCTCTGTTCTCTATTTAGTCGGTCGCAATTATTTTTTTCTACTTCCAACTTTTGGAGGGGAACGGATGGAGGGGTAGGTCATCCCTAGCGCTGTAACCCCTCCATTGGTACGTCGACCCCTGGCCCATGTCTTCTCTCGGTACCTCACAACAGATACAATTACAGTGCCTACCTCACTTCGAGGCATTGTTTTCCTTGAAATATGGCATAGTCGGTGAAAAGCACGAGCATATGGGGGCATTTGCAACCCTCTTGATAAACTTGAAGCTCCCATGGTGCTGAGAGTTTAGTCATTTCCACAGGGTAAGAGGCCCCTGAGGGACTTGCCTGTCCATCGCTTAAGTTGTTTATTTATGTGCCCATGTACCGCAGTATTCTTGGGGCTGGATTTGATCCCTGTAGCCTCGTCCGCTGAACACCGACCGCCCAGGCCGACAATCTCCCAGGCATCAAATTTCATCGTCGACGCGACCAACAGCACTCCTTCCTACACGAACGTCGCCGACTCATCGATCGACTACTCGCGCTCCGCAGACAAACATTCGAATCAGGAGCCGCGAAGAAGAAGAAGAAAAAAGTCACAACCACACAATGGCCGAAAAGAAAGGCAGCGCCTACGGCGCGCCCGCGGGCGACACCGACTTCCGGAAGAACTGGGACCTGGACGAATACGCTGCCAAGGGAAAAGAGCGCGAGGCCAAGGAGAAGGAGGAACGCAAGGCGCGCTACGAGGCGAAGCTCGCCGGCAAGAAATACCACAAGCCTCTGACGGGCAACGAGACCATGACGCAGGCGCGGCGCAACGTCCTCGACCTCAGCGCGCAGGTCGGCAAGACGCAGCTCGTCCCCGCGGGCGCGGGCGTGGGCAAGAGGGGCCGCGGCGCCGGTTTCTACTGCGAGGCCTGCGACCTCACATTCAAGGACAACAAGCAGTTCGTCGAGCACCTGAACACGCCGCAGCATCTCGCCAACACGGGCCAGACGACCGAGGTCAAGCGCGCGACGGCGGAGGAGGTCAGGGAACGGATCGAGCTCCTGTGGGCGCGGAAAGAGGAGCTTGAGAAGGAGAAGGCTACGAGTCTGCAGGAGAGGCTGAGGTTGAGGGAGGAGGAAAGCTTGAAGGAGGCCGAGGAGAGGAGGAAGAAGAGGAAAGAGGCGGACGAGAGGAGGCGGATCAAGGCGGAGGAGGCAGAGAAGGTCAAGACGGAGTATGGCGAGGATGTGAGGATTGAGGGGGAGCATGATGAAGATGACATGATAGCCGCAATGGGCAATGCGGGATTCGGCACGTCGAAGAAGAAATGAGGTGAAAGAGCCTGTGTCGTCGAGTGTTGGTTAGGATGCAAAATGATACCCCTCCCAGACTGGAAGATATTGAGAAAAGGTTGATAATAGGTGATGACGGGTGTTGATGGAGTCGGCGAGGGCGAATGCCTTGTCAATCCTGTTGAGGCCGCATCGGCGACATCGCTCGACGCCTCACCGATCGCTTTCGGTGTGGCTCGGTGAAGATGCCACCCCCGGTCCCCTGCAGCCCCGGTAACCCCACACGCGTTCGCTCCGATTTCGACGACTTCACCTTACCCCCTCCAATCCGCAAACCACACTTCTGTCCGCCAGGACGGCCACTTCTCCAGCCCTCCCGTCTTCGAACATATACCTGATACTACGACACGAGCACCTCGGCGTTCGGAACCCAGTGACCTAGATACCCCTGGTCGCCGCGCGTCATTGACTCCGGACACATCTCTTCTCTGCGACAGACAAACCGAAGACACGATGACCTCGAATTCTGCGGCGGCGGCTTCGCTGCTCCGCAGACAGCTCAAGGAGATGCAAACAGGGAAGGACATTCCCGGCATCTCGTGCGGCCTGGTCAACGATAACAACATATTCGAGTGGGAGGTCATGCTCATGATCAGCGACGATTGCAAATACTACGGAGGTACGTCTTTTCCCAGCCATCTGTTGATACGGCGTTTCCGTTGCTGGCTTTTTATCTACGATTGATCACCGTTCAAAAGCTAACAGGTATCATCTAGGTGGCAACTTCCGCGCTCGCCTCGTCTTCCCGTCAAATTACCCACTAATGCCGCCCTCGCTGACGTTCCAAACGCCCATCCCCTTCCACCCCAACATCTACAGCGACGGCCGTCTGTGCATCTCGATCTTGCACCCGCCAGAGGAAGACCAGTACGGCTACGAAGCTGCCTCGGAACGGTGGAGTCCCGTGCAGAGCCCCGAGACGATACTGCTGAGCACCATCAGCCTGTTCCACAGCCCCAACGACGAGTCGCCCGCCAACGTCGAGGCCGCGCGCATGTTTCGCGAGGAGCGCGAGGGCAGGAACAAGGACTTCAGGAGGAGGTGTCGAGCCTGCGTGCGCGAGAGCCTGGGCGAGGACTAAAATGGGCTCCCGGGGGGTAGGACGTTTCGTCGACGCCAGTTCACAGGATCAAAACGTCGGCGCGGGGGAGCTTGGATTCTTGTGAGTGAAGATATCAGATTGGGCATTGGGTTGGTTTAAGAGGGGTTGCGATTCATGGGGTAAGAGTGACATGGCTGCATTTGTGGCGTTTTGGAGATAGTGTAAGCATTTTCTGAGCTGAGTTGGCTTTCAAATTGACGCCTCTTTTGACATCTGGTGGGATGTATTCGCGATTAATTCGTCAGGCTTTGGATACAATGCTCGCGACTTCCTTAGTGAGATATCCGAGGTTGAGTTGTTTGCTGTGAGAAACCAATGTCTTCGGTCTCGACCTTGACATGACTACTTGGCCTCAGGAGTGAAGCAGGAAGTCTTTTGATAAGTGTAAAGCAGCAGAACAGCGGCAGACTGTAAAGAGCAAAGGTAGCTCTTGTAATAATATTTTGTTCCTACCTCTTATGTTTATCATTGTTATGGTCTCTATCCTCTGGTTACTCTGTTCTCATGGTATTAGTGTCCTCGTTATTAATGTTATATGGTAATGTAAGTCGGGATGCGAAACTGCTAGTTGACCTAAGTCTACCTATGGGAAGTAGACCCATTATGGTTTTCGCAACTTTGCCAAGCTGCATTTAATTGACCAAATTCTTGAACGCGTCTCACGCCAGCTATCTCGATTTTCTTTGCCCACCTACACTGAAGCCCTCTTGCCTACGCGCAAAACATTCATCTGCCGCTAAACTTTCGTCGTCTTCTTGCGCCACCTCTTCCACACAACCACTGCACTATTGTATCAACTCGATTCGCAATGACCAATTCATCGTCTTCTGCCTCACATGGCTCAGGTATGCCACCATCGTACAACGGTGTACACTACAAAAGAGGCCTGGGATTGCCTTCTACAGACAGATCCGTCGAATGGAATCCCGTCAATGTGCCAACCTGCCTCAGAATGGAAATGGCCACCCGGCCTGTCCCAGCCCGACGACGCCAGAACTTTGGAGCTGCTTTGGGGTGGGAAGCAAATCTCATCGTCCCCGTCAAAATACCTGCCCCGTCTGAGAGAAGGCTCCACTAAACTGAAGCCAACTTTTATCTTGGACCGGTCCATGCTGAGCTGACCACCGCAATTAACCTCTCAAAGACGAATAATTGAGTCATAGTCGCCATTGTTTTTTCTCAGATTTGATTCGAAACCCTAATCTGGCGGCAAAATAGATCTTTGTGCATTGGTCGTTGCAACCTACCCTCTCCTTACCTTTAGAATATGTTTCAGACAGGCAAGAAGCGCCTTAAGGAGGCAAAACTGACCTTCTCAACCAGTCAGATACGCTCGCAAAAGCGGAGCAGTTTGAATGTAGACATCGACGTTTGGAACTTGTATATGACCAGTCGGTGGGCCTAAAGGATCAGATCCGCCAAACTCGTGCAAGTAACAGCATCAAATCCTTGGAGAGATAGAAACAAATCAATCAAACGATAATCATACGAACTCCGGATCCCATTAGGGGGAAGAAAAAGACGAAGACGAGAGGTGAAACCTTAGTTTTTAGAAGGTGCTCAAAAGAAGAATACTCTCGGCATACAATTCGCCTACACACTATCCCACGAACTATCTCCTATCCGGACCATTCTACCTTTAGCTACCACATACAAACTTTGGGGAGCCAGTGAACTACTATCAGCGCTCAGTACGTTTGTCGCTACTTTCTCCGGACTGGGAGTGTCGTCCATTCGGCAACGATGCCCTCCTCTCTTCCGTATCCTCATTGTCTCGATTGACAGGGCCTCCCGTCATAGAAAGCGGCGAATTCTCAGCGCTTTCGTTATCCTCACTCCTCTCGCTGAAGCTCTTCCGATTTGGAATAACCGGCTGTCGCTGGAAAAATTCGAGCAAGCTCAGCCAAGGGAGCCACGACACCAGATATCGAACAGGCCACCCTCTGAGCTTCGCAGTCTCATCAACTTCTTCAGGGTCATGAAAGGTAGTCGGCCTCCGAGCCATGGCTGGCGAAAACATCAACAGCGCATCTCGGGCATGCATTGTTCGCGCTTGAAGCGGCGTCGGCGGCGCAGACAGAGACGGGTCGATGTCGTGGGGAGAGCGCCACGACTCGAAGAGGAGGTAGCAGATACGTATGAAACTGAACGTTCCGATAAGAAGGGGGAGGAGCTGAGCTGGAAGATGTAACTCGTTGTTGTGCGGACCGCCTAGAACTGTGTATACGCGGTTGAAGTTGAGAGTGAACTCGACGAGGAGCATGGAGTAGATCAGGAACGCCAGATTGAGCCACCGAAGCCATCGGAAGATGATGTTGAGCCTGTGATGTAGGAGTGAGCAGGCCGTTTGAAGGGACTCGCAAAAAAAGGGGGAAAAGAAAAAGAGAAAAAAAAAGGAAAAAAAAACTTACTCTTTGTATGTTAGACCTGTGGCGAATTTCAGCCTAGATGATTCGGCCCACCGCTTTTGCTTGAACAGCTGAACCATCGTCGACGCTCTGGACAAGCCAGCTAAGCTGGAGGTTAGAAGCATCGTCCCGTAGTAGATGACACAGCCAATACACATGATGATGTAAAAAATTCGAATGCCACCGTCGGCTCGCACCCTGGCAAACATGAAGGTATACAGCGTTTTGCACTCCTCGGGGTTAGAAGGCTTCACTGCCAGTTCACCGGACTCCTCGGGGCTCCCCATGTGAACAAGGCCATCTACAACTCCGTACATCCAGTACCAGAGCCCGTACGAGCTGACCATGCAGCTCACAATGAGCCTAGAGTGCGTGCCGAAGCCGCCGAAGAACCGAATAGCCCGGGGCCCATTGTCGAAATATTGTCTGGTGCGATACCCCCAGATACTGTGGGTGCCGAAGAGGAAGCCACCGCTGAGGTGCATCAAAATAAGTCCGTCAATGCTAGTCAGCATGCCTGCGCTGCTGCACTTGATCATTACGATGAGGATGACGAGGAGGAAGATGGTGTTCGTATCGGATGAGCCAGCGATTTCTCTAGGCAACATTGTGTTGGCAATATAGGCGCTAGCCCACAGGAAGTAGATACCCAGGCGGTTGCCGAGACCGTAGTAGTCTGGAGCCCGTGAAGTTTGACATTCGTAGTCGCCATGATCTCTGGAAAAGAGTTCTGAGTAGTCAGAAAGGGATGACATTAGAACCAACACGTGAAGCTGGCCCAAAGGGTGGTGATTTTATACTAGTGTGAGACGAAATCTGAGAGAAGTGAGTCGAAACATATTTTGGAGACAGTATGCGACCCCAGGAGTCAAAGCTGCTGCCCTTCTTATTTTCAAGGACGCTCTCCTCAGTAACCGAAATTGGGCGCAAACTGAGCCTTTCTCGCCGAAGATGGGCAGATGATGACGACAACCAGCTTTCTCTGGGAGGGACACATATTTCTCTAGACCAGAATCGCGCATGCTTACGACTCCAGAATCTGGAGGTGTTGAGGACAAGGCCAGCAAATGGAAATGGAGACGGCTGCGCATATGTCGGGCTGACACTGTCGATCACCGACCGGTGCCGAGGGTGCAATTACTTCAAAGGTGAGTCGCTATAACATGGTTGGTTAATGCTTAGGCATCCATCAAACAGTGCTGGTGTTACCAATGACGTAGGATCTTGAATATCACTCGATGACCTGCATCCAAAGGCAGAAAGCTGCAGATTATTATTGGCTCAACGAATGTACATCCAAAATGACGCCGTTTTCCGCTGCAACTCGCGTCCAGGTGTGGCCAAACCATCCGCCGCCTTGAGTTCGCGTGACACTGATTGTGGAAGGTGAGCTAGGCAAGCAAACTATCTTTATATGAATTAGGTATATGGCAATACATTGCTGTTAGTATAGGCAATTTTAGAGTATCCTTCATATCACCCCTGTATCTACCTATATTCTCGAGCCTCCATCGCTCCCTCTTTCATAGTAAGATTGAATAAACTGAGAGTTTCTCACATCAGCAATTCAAGGCGGTTAGGATGCGTAACACGTAGTCAGCAATTCAGCCCAAGCGTTAAGTTCTTTATGAAACTAACGCCATCCATACCAGCCGCTTGGAAAAGGCTTTAGCGATGTCCCGTAACTCTTTTGTATTACGATATAAAAATAAGGATAATATTGAAAAGATCTTAGCACATAATGCTTGTAAAACCATACTTCTAGATCACCCCGCACTCAACGAGTGTGATTTGCGCTGGTTGGCATTATTGTTTAGCTGAAGTCCCTTGAAAATGTCTTACTATAGCCCTTTGAGCAGACGACTCGAGCCCCTACGAGACTTGAGAACATCGCAAAAACGGCGATCAACACCGAAGCAGTTACCATCCAAGCTACCGAGTCAATGTAATTGGTCGTCCACGCCCTCCGAGCCGCATGATGAACTTCGTCAACGCTGGGCATACCCACACCCTCATTGACCAGCACACCCCAAATGTAGTCCCTGTAGTTTTTAGGCCAATTTGGAATATCCCAATATCGACTTCGAAGTCCTCTCACTTTGGCTTCGCGAATTTGTCGACGTAGCTTCTCTAGCTGACTCCTGCTGAAGCCGAACCTCACTGTCCTCACATCTCCAATGGTTTGCTTGAAGGAAGCGGATGCTTAGAATGAGTTCTCCAAATCGTAAAGCACAGTTTGAACTGTATGGTGTTCGTCAATGTTGTAGGGATCCAACAAGGTTTCCAACGGTGCGTCAAGAGATTTGTCGTGGTACTCATGGAACGGTTTCCCTGAATGTGGTATCATGAGCGAGGTGATGTTCAGACTGCCTGATCCCATGACAAGGAGAAGGGCGGCCAGAGGTTGCAGGACAGTTCGCAGTGAGGTCTGCTGGCTCGTACCATGTCCAGAAATGCTTTGTCGAAGTGGTTCGAGTAGCGCTACCACCATAGGCCAGACTATCGATGGATCTTCTTTTACATTGGATCGATCAGCGTTGCTTTGACTCTCGAAAACCCCTCTTATATGGCTCAAAATTCCGTTGTCGACTGCAACTTTATCGGGATGCGGGTTTTGAGAATCTCCATCTAAGGCTCCAGATACATCTTTCGGAGAATCTTTTGAGGCGCTAAGGATTCCCAGTCATGGCCAACTAGCAAGTCTTTGTCATCACCAGACAGCCATACATCGGCTTCAATGCCGGTACAGCCCGACTCAAAGGCAGAAAATAATGGCATATTCCGCAAATAATCGGCATGGGAATGACATAGATAAGGTGTGACTGAGCCTGGTAACGTGTCCAGCCATAACCTCGTCAGGTTTGTAGTAGGAATTTCGTCTTTGAGGGTGCTGTTGAAAGTAGGAGAGTAAAGTGTAGTAGGATAGTTCTGAGCGGGAATAAAGATAAAGATCAGCACATAGCAAGCGGCTCTATAATGAGTCAGGATGATGCCTTACACTTGCTACGTCGAATAGCAACTCACATAGAAGAACAAGCAAAGATAAAGCAGAAAGGACTCCACCAAAAGATGCCCTTTCCGAAATCAGGATGTGCCTGGAATGTGGCGATCCAGGCCGAGAAGGGCGTCTTGCGATGAACTAGAGCTGACCGGCGCCTTGGAGCACCCGGTAGAATAGAGTGATGCTCCGATGTTGTGGCTGAAATGGAATCATCTTGGTCTGTAGAGTCGGACGAGACTGATGATTTCCGATCTCTAGAAGAAGGCGCTGCAGTCATGGCTTAAAATTGAATCTGTATGCAGCAGTGGGGGCCTCGGAAAGAAACGTTGAGAAGATAGTGAAGACGGAGGAAGAGATGGAGAGATTGGCGCGGAGCGACTTTGATATGTACATACTTGAGCCCAAATGGACCACTGCAAGCAGAGACCGACATTTGGTGCTCTACTGCTCCGTTTGGGGCCCAAGGTATGCCTTCAACCCTAGCGGTCATGATTGGAGTCGGGATTGCCAAAGCCAACTGCCAGAGATGGATTTGTTGGCACCCCAGAGATATGTGCCTTTTGCCCCCAATGACAAGCTGTGTTGGAAGATTGGGACTGTGATATTTCGGCGTCACACATGGTCTTTAACCTCATTCGTACAACGGGGTCAAAGTAAACTCGGCGCCTAACATAACATAATGTTGATATCTTAGTCTTGCTGAATTCTGTTACTTATCTTGTAATCCCGCCTTGTAATGGTGATACAGCACACCTTACTCCGCTCCTCGTGTATAGTCTCATGAGCACTTTTTCGGCTGTTGGATGTAACGAATGCAGCCCCCATTAGCTTTGTGAATCTTATTAGTTCTATCATATTAGTCCCGGTTCAGGGGCTAGAGGGGATACAGCTCTGCCCCAAGTGTGTATCCCATGTCTTTACTTCAAGTCCTCGGAGGTCGAGGAGCAGCAGACCAAGAAGTCTGCTGAGCCCTTCAAGAGATTCGAGGTTGCGATCGACGCCTCCTCTGGCCTCAGGGAATGCGACATGGTTAACACAACCGGGCCCAGACACCGTAACTCCACAGCTACTTGGGTGGAAAAAAAGGCACAGTAAATGATGGTCCTAGGCTTCTAATAAGGGGCATGAATAATTGATAGATATTCAAGCTATCTTCCGGTGGTGAAAGATCAGATATGAGCCGGCGGATCGACGCCCCGAGCTGGTTGACTGAAAGCTTAGCAAAATGCGTAAGCTGCTTCCCTAGGTATATCTAATCATAAAGGAATAACGAGAAGCCTTTCTGTCTATAGGTCGTTTGAACGGCCACTTGTTACGATGGGGTAGCACAAAACACATAATTAGCTACGCAGAAACTCACTACGTAAGCAGTCACACTATTATTATATTATAAAACGGTGCGGTGCAGAGTAATAGAGTTAGTATAGTTAGGTATAGCTAAGGTTAAATATTCTTCTCTAGCCCTCTAACTTACTATATAAGGGCTAGGGGACTTATCTAGGGGCTATCTAATACCTCCCTATATCTCCTAACTTCTATAGACTTCTCTAATTTAGCTTACTAAGCCCTTTTCCTTATAATATTATCCTAGCTTATAATATAATTCCCCCCCTTTAAGCTAGTTTCTTCTTAGATTATGCTACTTAGTAGTTATCTAGAGGGTTTCTAATACCTCCTTATAAGACTTTATAACTCCTAGTTTCTATAGGTTTAGAATTTAATATCCCTTATTCTAGCTATATAACTCTTCTTTAAAGAGCTAGGTAGCTTAGAGGAGTAACTAGCTAGTAATAAAGTATCTATTCTCTATTTTAGCTACTCTTATAGCTCTTATACCTAGGTATTAAAAGACTTTATAGCTTAGAGGAATAATAAGCTAGTAATAAGGCTACTAAATTATATTCTAACTACTTTTATAGCTTTTAATAGGTCTAGGATTACTTAGTAGGTATCTAAATAGCTATAACTAAGTTCCCTTATAAGAGTTATTCCTTTTTTCACAGGGTTATACTAAATATATTATTATTTAGCTCGTTTTTATTACTTTAAATTTACTCTCTAAATTATTATATTTTCTACTTATTATTATATTTTTAGTACTTTTATAGGGCTAATAAAGATACTCTCTCTCTAGAGATAAAGAAAGTCTTTATTATAATATAGGGAGTTACTAGTAGTTATCTAATAGTTACCTAGTACCTTCTTATACTTAGTAAAGTTAAATAAAGTTAAATAATATAATAATCTAAAGATTACCATCCTTTTAACTATATAAAAGGCTAGTTTTTAATATTAAATTAGAGATATATAAATATTATTTAAAAATATCACCCTATTAAAATCTCTCCTTTTTACTTCTTTAGCTTTATAATATTATTACTATTATTACTCATAAGTTATTATTAGCCTCCTACTCCCCTATTAAGAACTTTATCTTAATTATTATATAATAAATCTATTATTATATCTTCCCCTGCTACTAATACTACTAACGCTATTAATACTACCCCCTTCCCTACTAATATACTAGATACCTCCTATATCTCTATAATGAGTAAGCTCTAGGAGTGCTCTTAGTATTATTACCTCTAGGTATAGGTATAGTAAGAGCTAACTAAGGAGGATATCCCTAAGGCTAAGCTCCTTATAAGCTTAATTAATACTAAACGCGCTTAGCGTAGTTATCCCGCTTAAGTACGCTTAACGTAATTAAGGCATTAAATATACCTAAACGTAGTAAACCTCCTTAAAAGGGTTTATTGCTTTTAAGGAGAAAACCTTCTAAAATTATAGAAGTTTTATTTAATTTTTTTCCTTATTATATAAACTATATTAATTGGTAATATAACCTTAATAATTAGATATATCCCCTTATAACTAAGAATATCCCTTATAATTAAGGAAGATATTTAACTAGATAATAATAGCTAACTCTATTAAGTTTATATAAAGTAATATCTTAGTAGTTAATACTTATAGGTATTATATATTTGTAAAAGTATCGAGGGGCTAAGTGCCGCGGTTAGGTCAAACTAAATAGTAGAAGCACCCAAAAGGTAGGTTCTATATTATTATACTACTTTTGCTTGCTTCTCCTAAGATCCTTCTTTTCTAGCCTTTAGTAAGTATTTGCTAAGTCTTTGCTATAAGGGTTCTATACCCTAGACCTATAGGCCTCTCTATCCTTTTAGCTTATACTAGCTGAGGTATCTCTAGCTTCTCTAGCCTAGGTATCTAGTCCCTTATAATTATCCCCCTTCTAATTATAGTAGTCCTTATTATAAGGTTAGGTATTATAGGTTAGCCCTCTATTATTATCCTTCTTAGCTATCTAGGGTAGGTCCTAGTCCTTCACTATTATTGCTATTATCTAGCGTAGTAACTATATATTATAAATTTACTAAAAGATAATAGAGCCCTTGGAGCTATAGATATAGTAGCTAAGCCTATAGTCCTATTCCTTATAATTCCTCTCCTTTTAAGCCCCTTTTATACCTTCTATCTAGGGCTATTCTAAAGAGATCCTATTATTTTCTTTTAAAAGAGAATAGTTATCCTTATAGTAACTTCGTTTTTATTCTCCCGCTATTTACCCTTTATCTAGCGAGCACTCTCTCATACTATACCCTTATAATAACTTCGTTTTTTATCCTATTATCCCCTTTCTAAATAGGTATATCATGAGGCTATTAAGTAGGTTAGATAGCAACTGCTATTACTAATTTACTATATCTATACCCTAGTAAGTAGTACTTGCTATATTGAATAATTACTATCCTTTGCTATCAGAAGTTATATCTACCTTTATAATAGTTTAGCGAGGTCTCTTTAGCTATCTATAAAATAATAGCTCTTTCCTACCCTAGGGTTAGTTCTTTTCCCTCCATATTATACTATATTATTTAATAACTACCTTTATATTATCTAAGCCCTTTATTAAGCCTTATTAGCTAACTCCTCGCTAAGTATAGCTCTACTAAGTCTAAGCTTAGTAGTAGCGACTATAAGTATAACTAAGTAGGTAGTAGCGAACCTTGCGTTAGCTGCGCGCTATAGCTCCCTAAGAATGCCTAGGTTATCTATGCTTATTAATATAATAGTAATTATATATATAAGTTATACTAGGTTCATAGTATTAAGTGCTATAGGGTGAGTTTAGTAATTATTTAGGGAAGGTATAGGCTAACTTTTCCTATCTCTAGATTCCTACTTATCTTATTAGAACTACTTATTTCTATTAGAACTAGGTTAAGCGTTATATCTGCGTAATTACTACTAGCTAGTATTAATAGCATAAGATCTTCTATATCTTTATAGCTATAGGGCAGGAGCAGGAGCTTCTCTAACGGCTCTATAACTAGTTAGTAAACCCCGCTAGCCTTAAGCCTAGTAGTAAGAACTATAAGAACTAACTACTTGCTATAGGTATAGAGGAGAATATAGCTTTATATACCTAGGTATATCTATAGGTTTTGCTTAAGGTAGGTTTTACTTTATAGTTAGTCTTACCCTTTTATTACTCTAATATATATTTATAAGCAGCTTGCTAGGCTAAGGATAAGGTTTTAGTTAAGGAGATTATAATATAGCTTAATTATCCTCTCCCTATTTATTTATATAATAAGACTTATATCTTTAAGTAGGCTACCTTTCTTAATAAGCTTGCTAATATCCTAAAAATTTAGCTCTTAAAGAGTAATAACTATATATCTATGCTTCCTTTATAGGAGCCTTTAAAGATTTAAGGTTCTTATATACTTTATAACACCTATTACTAAGCTCTTATTGCTATTCTTAAGGTTATTAGTAATAGCCCCGGGCCTTAACCTAATTCTTATAAGAAGATTAGTAAGAATTAGTAATAGCTTAGCAATACTAGGTTTTTAGTAGCGAGGAGGATAAGTCCTCAGGTGCAGAGGATAGTAACTCTAATAATACTATAGAGAGCAATAGTTAGGGTAATAATAGTAATATTACTAATAATAGCTTAGAGGAAGAGAGCAAGGATAGTAATAATAGCAACGAGGATAATAATAATAAGGAAGAAAGTAATAGTAATAATAATAAGTAGTAATACTAGCGGAACTTCAGCGAATATATAGTGGACTTCTATAGTAGTATAAAGTTAGATACCTATAGGTTTTGCGTTGCTTTATAGGAGGGGGGGGGGGGGGTTCTTCTCTGAGCGTTTTAGCTATCTTATAGTTAATTAACTTTTCTTATTGCTCTATGTTACTTATTATCCTACCTATAATATAACTTATACTACTATTTCTTAAATCTAGCAAGGATTTATAAAGAGTTTGCTAAGTATTCTTTAGGCCTCTAGGTATTATACTCTACTAGCTAGCCTTTCTACTTAACTAAATATAGGAGGCCTATTAGCGCTTCCCTCTATAATATAATATCCTTAACTTCCTATTCCTCAGGGTCTTCTTTAAGGTCTAGGAGCTACCCCTTAGCAAGCTTTTAGCTATACTATAGCTTAAGCAAAGCAGTAGAGAAGATATTATACGCTCTGCTATACTTCTCTAGAAGTTATACTATATAGGTATTAGAGCTTATAACTTCTATAACTAGCATAGGAATAAATTATAGGGCGAGCTCTTGCTAACCCTTTATAAAATAGAAGTTCTTTTTTAAGAATCCTATAATATCTCTAATATTATATAATTATACTTTCCTTCTAATATTTGCATTCTTAGCTTATACCTCTATTATATATTACTAATTCTTAGCTATTCTTTAGTAAACCTATATTAGCTTCTAAAGCCTTTTATTAACCCCTTAGGTCGTGATCTTAATATTTAGTAAGTAGTTCTTAATTATTTAAGGGTAGTATTCCATAAGGGCCTTGAATAGGGATATGCTAATAGTAGTATATTTGCTATTATTATATAAAAATTCAGCTTTAACTAATTATATCGCCTATTAGTCGCGCGAGCCTTTACTAAACTTTATAAGATATATAGTTAAGGTTTAATATATTCTTTTGCTCTAGCTATCTATCTATAAATACTATACTATAGAGATATACCCTTCTATATCTCAGGCCTTAGTCTAGTCTCGCTAGAACTAACTAGTAATTAGTTTATCTTAATTACTAATAATAGCCTTAGGTATGCTATATTAGCACTTAATCTCTTAATATAAGATTCTCGCTAAACCCGTGGCACCTAATTGCTTAGTTATTACTAAGAATTATACTACTTTAGTTATCTAGCATACAAATACTAGAATTATATTATAAGTAACTCTATTATCTTAGTAATTTTCTAGTAAGCTAGTTAAGAAGTCTAGAGAAATCTATTAGAATAGGTATGCTAGTAGTTCTAGTATTTATAGCAGCGCTTATAGCTTATGCTATAGTATATATACGCGCCCCTTAGTAGCGCAGGCACTTAGTAATATATTACTATATATCCTCTATTAAATATAGCTAATAAAACTTTCGCAAGATTAGCTTAGCTATCTTATTTGCCCCTATATACCCTAATCTAGGTATATTATAGTAGTTCTTTAGGATGTTATAGCAGAGGGATCCCTCTTCTAGGATAATAAGCCTTCTTCTGAACTAAAGGATATTATTCTTATTAACTTAGTATCCTTAGTATTCCCTAGTATCTTAGCAAACCTTAGCTATAATATCTCTATAGAAGTAGTCTTTAGCCTATAGTCCTCTAACTATCTATTTAAGATCTGCGCCTAGTTATAGCATATAAGCCGTTTTATCCTAAATAAGCTCCCTTATTATAGCACGTAGGATATACTATTCTAGTATAGTAACCCTAGCTCCCCCTAAGTCCTTTAGCCTATTGCTATTCTCTTATAGAGCAGTTAGCATAGCACCTATATATACTTTTATATAGGTAATAGCGCTAATATATATACTTATCTATAGTAGCTTATTAGTACCCTTCGTAGGGTGGTGCTAACTTGAGGGTAAGGATCCCTTAACCTTAGAGCTAGCCCTCTAGTAAGGTTCTTATATGCTTCGCTAGATAGCTTAGATATAAGTTTTTATAATAGCTATAGTTCTTTAAGCTTATTAATATATTAGTAATATGCTACTAAAAGCTAGCTAATAAGCCTAAGCTTTTTTCTAAGGGTAGGAAGTATATTATCCACCTTAGTATCTTCTACTATATAGTTAGGGCGTTAAAATAGTCTATTTACTAGATTAATAACCCCTAACCTATACTAGATTTTAAAGTTAAATGCTAATAGGTAGTAAACCTATTGCACGAGTCTTCTATAAATATCTTATATAGGCATAGCGAGCACTCCCTTTAGTATTATATAGTTTATAAGTACTATGAATTTCTTAGGGAGTCCTTATAGGTATTATACCTAGTGATCTAAACTTTCTATAATAATAAGGAGTTCTTATTACCCTATAGCTTAGCACCTCTCTATATCTAAGAGCTTCCTTAACTAGAAGGCTACTAGGTGCTAAACTATGCTATGCTTCTATAATAGCATGCTAGATACTACCTAAGTAGATATATTAGTCTTAACCCTAGTTTCTAGTGCTAGGATATAATATCTTAGAATTAGGGCTCTAGTAAATGCTCTCTAAAGTATCTCGAATATAGTCTCTATCTCCCCTATCTAACTAAAAGCTCCTAACTTTATGCTATTTTAGCTTCCCTGGAGCATGCTATTTATAGGGGCTATGATATAGGAATATCTTATAATAAACTTATAGTAAAAGGTATAAAAGCTAAGGAATGATTTCTATCTCTAAAGGACTTTAATACTAGCTATTTAGTAACTACTTAGACTCTATCTAGGTCTATCCTAATACTATCTTAAGTAATATAAAACCCTAGAAAGTCTACTTCTATCTAATAGAAGTTATACTTCTTTAGTTTTATAAATATCTTAGTAGCCCTTATATAGTATAGGATAGTATAGAGGTCCTTAGTATGCTTTTCCCTTATATCTAAGTAAATTAGAATATTATTTAGGTATATAATATAGTAAGTATCTAAAAGGTTAGTAAGTATTTAGTTATTATACGCCTAAAAAGTTGCTAGGGTATTTATAAGCCTAAATAGTATTATAGTATACTTAAAGTGCTTATAGTGCATTCTAAATACTATTTTCTACCTATCTGCTTTATTAATTATAATTTAGTAGTACACTTTCCTTAAGTTAATCTTAGAAATGAACTTTGCTCTAGTAAGTCTATCTAGAAGCTTGCTAATTAGGAGCAGAAGGTATTAGTTTTTTATTATAATTTTATTTAATCCTCTATAGTCTATATATAGTTATAGGCTTCTATCCTTCTTGAGTATAAATAATACTAGTGCTCCTATAGAGCTAGTTAAGTAGTATAGATAGCCTGCTGCTTCTATATCTTAAATATACTTAGTAAGCGTTTATAATTACTCTACTAATATAGGTATATTGGTCTATATAGGGGTTCCTTGCCAGGTTTTAGTTTAATATAATATATTACTCCCTTTAGCCTTAGAACTTTCTTTATATTCTCCTTATTAAAAAATGAGTAAAGTCTTAAAGTTCTCTAGGAATCTTCTTCTCTTACTTATTATTTAGTATATATTCGCCTAAGGTCTCTATATCCTTCTTATTAAAGCTTATAGCGCCTATTAGATTTATAATATAAGCCTATTAGCTATTCTCTATAATTTCTTAGGTAATCGCCTCTAGCTTAGCGAGTAAGAGGGGTTTATATAACTAAGTATATATATAGGTATCTATATAGATATCTTCCTACCTTATTAAGTTATTAAGTAGAAGGATATCTCCTGCTCCTTTAAGGCGAGGGCTTATAATAAAAGCCTAGCAAATCTTCTATAAGTAACCCTAACTATCTATAAGGAGGAATATAAGCTAGTAGACCTTTCCTATAGGCATAGGCCTTCCTTAGAAATCTACTAATTTAGGAGCTATAATACTAGTAGCCTCCTTTAGTTAGAGTCTCTTAATAAGATCTTCTTATATAATATCTATTACTATATAGGTATCTATATTAACCTCTAGTTTAACTTTACTAGATACTTAGAGCGCTAATACCTATCCCTTAATAATCTATTCTACTAGAACTAAGGTAATTTCTAGCATAATACCCCTCGGGGTCATATCTATGCTTACTTTTTTCCTAAGTCTTTAGTATTAGTTATACTAGGTGTTATAATTATACTTATCCCGCCCTATCTTAGGTTTAGGTTCTAATTACTACCTATTAGCTATATATAGGTTTTAGTATAATTAGGGGAGATATAGCTATACTTCTTATAGTTATAGTATTAGGATCCCTAGGAGTTAGAGGGTATATTACTAGTGCTAGGTATTATGCAGGTATCTGCTAAATAGTTATTCTAGGATAGGGTCTCTAAGTAGCAGTCCCTTAGGTCTATTAACCTAGGGGGTTTCAAGCTGCTCTTATAAGGGTAGTCTAGAGAGCCTAAGTATAGTTACTTGCATAACTTAGAATAGCTAGTAAACCTTCCTATATATCTCCCTTTTATAATCTCCTATGATCTCTATATATATAGGGTAATAGTATATATATTAGTATAATTAATATCCTACTTAAAGAGTTTATCCTTTAGGGTCCTAATAAAGCCCTAAAAGAAAGCGTGCACCTTTATATTACCTATATTTAGCTTACTAAGTACTTAGTTAATAGACTCGTATTAAGCCTAATATATAATTAGTTTCTTATTATCCTTCTAATAGCACTATCTCAAGGTATTAAAATAGTTCTATTTTTAGAGCTCAGGTATAATATCCTACCTTCTTATAAAGATTCTAAAGTCTTCCTATTTAGGGTTAACCTAATTCCCTAACTTATCTATAAGTATTTGCTAATAATTCCGCTATTATATTTATAGGGTATGCTCTATTATACTCAAAGCCTATTAGATATACTAGCTATTAGAGCAGCTAGGGCAGTGCTTATAAGCCTCTTTAACTATAACGATCTAATCTTCCCTTATTATACTAATAGATTCGCTAGTAAGGCGCGCTATACTATAATTTAGGGGTTTTATTTATAAACCTTAAGTAATTCCTTAGCAGGAGCTTATTTACTTAATATAGTAGTAATTAGCTTATGCTAGTTAGCTACTATAGTTATAATCTATTATATTAGCATTTAGCTAGTTGCTTTATCTAGTCCTCTAGCTTAAGCTAGCCTATTAGCTATAGCTATAGATATCTAGCCCTATAGCCCGTCCGGTTTATAAAAAGGGGTCTTATATTCCCTAATTTCCTATATATACTTATTATCTAAATAGCAAGCGCTTAGTATAAGCAGCTTATCCTCTTTAGGGCCCCTAGCCTCGCTTAGAGTAAAGCTTCTTACCTTCCCTTATTAGCTTATATTATCCTCTAATTGCTCGCTAGGGTTATCTTCCTTATATAGGTTTATATAGCCTATTTTACTCTACTCCTAGCAAATATTAAGCATAGGTTCTTTAGCATAATTAGTAGGTATTACTTAGGTATATATTATTATTATTATTACTAACCTTCTTAAAGGAGGGTAGAAGTAAAAGAATTATAATAGTATCTAAGGGCTAAGAGCTACTATTAGGTTAAACTAATAGTAGAAGCACCTAAAAGATAGGTCTAGTATTACTATATTACTTTTACTTACTTCGTCTAAGATCCTTCTTTTCTAGCCTTTAGTAAGTACTTACTAAGTCCTCGCTATAAGGGTTCTATACCCTAGACCTATAAGCCTCTCTATCCCTTTAGCTTGCGCTAGCTGAGGTATCTCCAGCTTCTCTAGCCTGGGTGTCCAGTCCCTTATATAAATTATCTAAGTCTTTTTACCTTATTAACTATCTTTATATATTATAGAGGTCTAATAAATATTCTATTTAAGCTAAAGTTTTAATACATAACCTTCTTTTATAATAAGCTACTAAGTAATTTACACACTCTTAATTCTATTATATATATTATAGGACTACTAGTATATGTTTTACCTTGTTAAATATAGGCTTCCCCTTAGGCCTCTTAGTATTCAATACTACTAAGGTATTAATAAGCTTAAATATAATATCTCTTGGAGTAATAAGAGCTAAATAGAGCAGTATAAATAGTTTTATAAATCTAGGGTAATTAAGGTATTTTATAAAGATAATAGATTACTATAGGTTATAATCCCTCTTATACTTCTTATACTAATCTCTTCTATTTATATTCTAGATATTTAGTTACTTAAATAGCCTTTTCTCCTTTTCTAACTCTTCTAGATTAGAAAGAACTATTAAGCTAGTTTATGAATTAATATACTTAGGTATTAATAGGTTAATATCTATTTTATCTAGAGAGGAAGCCTCTAGATTTAAGAATTAAAGAATATACTTAGCTATCTAACTTTTAATCTCCTCTAGAGTTATCTTCTCATAATTCTCTTCCCTAAATTTAAGGAATTAATTATAAGAAACTCTATTTATTTTTAGTTAAACTTAGTATTTTTCTATAGGTATTTTATGAATAAAACCTATTAATAAATAATCAATCTATACCTAATATCTTATATTTATAAGCTATTTTAATAATATTAAGCTTCTATTTTATATAAAGGACCTAAGCTAATGAATAAAGTATAAGCTAGAAGCCTAGACTAGAGGGTCTATATATTAAAGTTTAATAAGGTATAGGTATCTTATGAAAACCTCTTAAGCTTTAATTCCTAGTGAAAGACTTATAGTAATAAATATTAGGGTCTATAGTTATCCTTCTACTCCTCTTCTTAACTACTAATTATTATAAAACTATTGCGAGTGACGTACGGCAGAGGGCATCGTGTGCGTGAAAAAACATGTATATGTCTATGGGAAAAAGGAGGGCAGCAGGGATCGCGAGGGCAGGGGTTATATATACCCCTACGAAGACCCCTGCTACGCATATCTTCGCAATATACCCCCCTAGGAGCGATATATTTATTGCTTCTAAAAGGCCCTATAAAGTATATATATAAAAGAAACCGAGATAAAACGAAGCTATTCCTACCCCTCTATGGAATATACTCAACGCAGAGGAGCCGTCCTAACCGCCTATAGACCGTATTTAATATAAGCAGCCTACTATACCTATCCCTTAGCCCTGCGGAATATACTTAACGCAAGTAGCGGAACGTACTTAACGCTAGAGGGCTCCGAAATATATCGGAGTCGGGATCCTAGGTAATAATATCGAGGGAAGTAGCAGAGGCTGCCTCTAGCTAGCCTTGCTATTAGAGTTCCTCTATAAGATCCTTCTACTCTTAGAGCTAAAAGTAGATCTAGATATCCTCTATATTATTAGAAGATACCCGGATATCTAGTCAGCTAAGGTACTCGCTATAGAGCGCCTTTTCGAGCTAATAATACTTAATAGGGCGCTACTTATACTAATAGCTATAAGAGTAAAAGTAGCAGGTTTATTTGTTATTACTAGCTAACTCCGGTTAGGAAGGGGGTCTAGAAGCAGTCTTAGTAGCCCGTATAGCTAGCTAGGCTTCTGGATATCTAGTAAGCATAGTATATATACTAGAGGCATAGTCCGGGTTAATATTCTATATATTATAGATAATCGTTGCGAAGAGTTATTCATACTCTTTGAGCGATCTAGTTAGCTAGCTACCCTCTTATATAATTAAAAGCTCGAATCGAGCGTATTCCGCCTAGGAGGGTGCTATCTATATCCTAACAGCGTTTAGGAAGGCTTATATACTAAGTACGCCCTAAACGTTAGGTATTAAATAGGCTTTCACAGCTAAAAACGCATAATACTAGCTTTTATACTACTAGATCAGGTTTATGGTGCTATTCGTATTATAAAGCGCGCATAAGTAATCCTCTCGAACGAAGTTATATATAGCGATATCTATAGGGTAGAGTCGGGCCTGGAGGGCCCTCGTGAGGTCTTGGGTTATTACTATGGAGGACCTATTCGAAACGTTAGCTAATTCGAGCTATATAGTAGAAAGGATCGTGAGGTTAATACTACCCTATATCTAGTTCTATATATATCGAAGACCTTTAGAGGCTTTAGCACGCTTAGTAGTAGCAATCTTATAGTTATAGATCTAGCTAGAATGCTCTTTATATATATTAGTAGTAGTAATAGGTAGCGGAGGCATTAGCTCCGAGTTATTAGCTAATAATATATCGGAGGTAGTAGTTCTAGCGCAGCGCGTCTAGCGCTAGGCTGCCTATGTATTATAGCTAGCCTCGTATTATAACTAGAGGCTTGCCTAATACGTCTAAATTACCTCGTTAAGCATAGGAGGTTTTTAATATATCTAAGGAGGCGTATTAGGAGCGCTTAGCATAGGATTAACATGGTCCTAGACTCCGTAGTGCTAGGCGTTCTATCGTAGTTATAGGGCCTATATAAGCTAGTCTCGTAGCGATGCGAGCGTTATAGTCGATAGCGCGGCGGTCGAGTTTATTATAGTAAGGCTTTCGTACGCGTTACTCGTATAGTAAAGGGGATCGTATAAGTATCGTTAAAGAGCTAGGTTTATAACTATTGCGAGTAACATATAGCAGAGGGCATCGTATGCGTGAAAAAACATATATATATCTATGGGAAAAAGGAGGGCAGCAGGGATCGCGAGGGCAGGGGTTATATATACCCCTACGAAGACCCCTGCCACGCGTGTCTTCGCAACAAAAACTAAGTTCCCCTATCTTATAGATCAATTAATAAACTTGTAATAACTATTTTAATAGACTTAGGTACTTATAAATAAATAGAGAGTATATTAAGGGACTTAGCTTTGATCTAGGTAGTTATTATATCCCTTAGATCTTTATTATTAAAGTTATCCTCCATACCTCTAACTATACTATAGCAGAGTAGTTAGCTAGGTTTGATAAGCCTTATGAGGTAATAAGCTATTATTATAATATCTTTACAATACATTAGAGCTATAATCTCTAGTATAGTAATAGTATTATATATACTAGTTATAATATGCTATAAGTATAAAGAGTTAATTATATACTCTACTACTTCTAAGGTCTTATTCTAATATTTAATAAGGTTAAACTTTATTATTAAGTTTGAAGGGTCTATTTAACTAATAATATTATCCTTTCTAAATAGAGAGAGCGTTTTATATATAATTAGCTAGGGGTCATAACTAAGCTTATTAGGAGGTCTAAAGCCTAGGATATCTCTATTATTTTATCCCTATATCTAAAACCTACTTGCGCTTAGTTTATGAGGTATAGGCTCTATTAATAGCTTAATATTAAGGATAGAAAGGTTTAAGGATTTTAACTCCTAGATATAGGTATCAAAGACTATATTATTATAAAAGATAATCTTTCTTATTATAATATATTAGAAGGAAAGTTAATAAATAGTAAGTATAAGTAATTTATAAAGTAAAGAGCTAAATAGAAGTAGAAGTAGAAATAAAGAAAAGGTTATAATATAGTAATTAATATTATGTTATTAATAGATAAAGTAAGCTTAGGAGTATATATATATATATATAAGAGAGAGAATCTAGAGAGTTTAAGGGGTTAGGAGTATTATTTTTATATCTACTAATTATTTTAATAATAAAGTAATTTATTAATAGCTTATAGAAAGAATAATTGACTCCTCTCCCTTACTCTCCTTAGCTCTAATAAAGTAAAATAGACTTAGAATAAAAAACCTATAATAAATAGAATAATAAATTACAGTAATTATATATAGAGAGAGAATAAAGGAAATAATAGTTAGTAGTAGCTGTTAAAATAAGTAATCTAGTTATAAAACTAGTAATATCCTCCTCTACTCTCTATTATTAACTTCTCCTCTTATAATAACTACCCTTATTTAATTACTTAATTTTAAACTAGCTTCTTTATATCTTCTCTCTTATATTAATAAATTATCTCTTCTTATTATAGCTAATTATAACTTCCTTATCCTAGGTACTAAAAATACTAATTAACCTTACACTTATTATCTCCTATTCATAATAACCCTCTAGGTCCTTAGTCCTAATATCTCTATATTTAAAATAAAGAAAAATAATACATCTTTTTTTTATTTAATACTTTAATAATTAATTTTAGATATTCCTTCTCTTCCTTATTATTATTCAACTATTTCCTAGCTAATAAATATAATCCTTAGGTAGCTATAAGCCTTACTTAGCTTTAACTTAATATCCCTAGTAATAAATACTTAGAGGTAGCTTTTATATTACAGATGTTTTGTAATAAAACTACTAAAGTAATAAGGCTAACTTTCTAGAAGCCTTACCCTAGTAACTAGGACTTTAAATAAATATTTAGGGTAATTAAGGGGTCTAGAGACTTCTATTATTAAGTCTTTATTTATATTTCTATTACTTTCCTCGCGAGATTATAGGAGATAAAGGTTTTTCAGTATATAGTAGCTATATATAGCTTATTTGTTTAATCCTAAGGTAGTTATAGTATAGTACCTTATATCTATTATAAAGAGCAGGCTTATACTACTAAGAGCCCTATAATTAGTATTTATATCTATGAACTATATTTTGAGTATATCTCTATACTAAGTATTCCTTATACTAACTACTTCCTTTATAAAACGTAAGAGAGTTACTTATATAATAATCCTAATATTTATAAGTACTATAAGTATAGAATTAAGTATAATAATAAAGTAAGGAAAAGTAGAGAGTTTGATAATATTAAGGAGATTCTATAGTTTTAAATCCTAGTAAATATTATAATTATAGCTGTAGCTAAGTTTAACTTCTTACTTCTTTATAATAGTCTCTATTATTAATAAGCTTAGGAATATTACTTTAAAGCTAGGTTTATATACTCTTATTACCTTTTTATAATAGAGCTACCTCTAGAATTTAACCTTATAGAAATTATAAATTACTTAGGTCTTTATATTATAAATTAAGGAAAGAAGATGGGATTTCTAAATATATTTATATAAAATATGGGGTAATGGAGGAAAAAGGGAATAGGAAGTTAGTTAGGTTATAATAAGAAATTAAAGCAAATAATACATAAATAGGTCTATAAAACTAAATTAAAAATATATCTAAGTATAAAATTAATAAGACCCTCTTTATAAGTATCTTTCTCTAGTCTTTAGTAATAAACGCTCTAATATAATATTAGCGATAATCTTAGTAAGAAAGGGGGGGGGGGGGGGGGGGGGGGGCAACAAAAAAAAACCCAAGGCCAAAAAAAAAAAATATT
>JAOQIF010000113.1:50629-113658 GCA_026260285.1 Colletotrichum sansevieriae
CCCCCCCCCCCCCCCCCCCCCCCCCCCCCCCCCCCCCCCCCCCCCCCCCCCCCCCCCCCCCCCCCCCCCCCCCCCCCCCCCCCGTCTACTAATATACTCCCTAGGGCCTAATAACTACGATTTTAATACCCTCTTTCTCCTTCTCTTCTTCTCTCTTCTCTTTAAGTTATTGATCTTATATTGATTTAGTAAGAAAAGTCCTTAGTATTATTACTAGGAAGTTAAGGGTATTATATATCCCTAGGTTTTATAACCTTAATAGAGTTACTAATAGATATTAAAGTTATTAATAGTTATCAAAGTTATTAGTAGCTAGGTTATTATTATATTAATTAGTAATAGGGAGGTATATTTAAATAGGTGAGGAGTTATTAATATAATCTCTTACCCTTATCCTTAGAGTTTAGGAATATTACCCCTAGAATCTTAAACTTTTAAAATAAGAGATATAAGGAGAAATAAATAAAAGAAAGTTTATAAATTACTAATTAAAAAAAACCACAGTAAAAGAAATATTATAGGTCCTTTAGTTCCTCTATCTTAATATACTCCTTCTCTGTGAGGGGCTAGCCCGGGTTTGTTCAACTTAGGGGTGCCTCAATTATAGTAATCTAAGCTAAGGAAGGGAAGTTTTCTAGGAAGTTCCCCATGTAATAGAAAAGCGGATATAGGGCGAATATTAAGCGAGAGCGGTTATTAAGAGCAGAATTCTTAGGGTCTATAGCACCGCCTAGACGCTAGCTATAGCATAGCCCATAATATATACCCCCCCCCCCCCTCCTCCTAGCCCTTATATAAGTAGCGGGTTTAGGCATAGGCTAAGGGCTAGTCTAGAGCGATATTAATCCGGGCTGCTAGCTACTCCGCACCCTATAAGCAAATAATTATAATAATATAATTTTTCACACCCCTAGTTTACTTTATCTTTTTCTTTATCCTCCCGTTAACCTATACTAGCATAAGTTAACTAATTAATCGTAACGTTATTTTAGCTAATAAGTTATCGTTTTAGTAGCGTTTTTAGCATACTCCTAGTCCGTATTAGTATAAGTTCGTTATATCTAAACCCCTATTAATTACTAACTTATGCAAATCTAATTAATCTAATTTCCCTCGCCTCTATAATAGCGCCCCCTATAAGTTACTACCTGCTCTTTCCCTATAGTTTCGCTATAATTAACCCTATATAGCCCCTCCCTAACTCTAATAAGGAGATAGAATCTCCTCCTCCTATTAAGAGCCTGCCTTCTAACCGCTCTACCTCTACTAGCCTCTCTAATTATAAGGAGACCACCCCTAATAACTTCAATCTTATAGACGATCCCCTCTACGCCCTAGCTAGCTAGGAGCTATGCGAATACCTTAACCACCCCTCCTAATATATCCTATCGCCTAGGAGCCCCTTATAATATATTAACTTCTACTTATTTAGCATTCTTCTAATATTCTACTAGGGTCCCTACCCGCACTAGCTCGTCTTTAGTAGTATCCCCTAGGATAAGACCTAGGGATCTCTTTGCGAGGTCCCTTACCTAAAGTATATATTTATTATAACTAAGGCTAAGAAGCCTAGTAATATTATAGCTTACTATAATATTATTAAGCGAGGTATGCTATCCTATCGCCCTTTAACCGTTATAAGACTAACTATATTATAAGTAATATTATCCGTTATATCTACTATTCTAATAAAGCTATTAAGTCTACTTATATTAATATAGGTATCGCTTCCTTATTATTCCTTCTCTATAGAGCTAATATTCTATTAGAGCAACCCTAGTATAATTCGCTGCTAAGAGGAGTTTACTTCTCTTAGCTAGGACTACCTTATTTGCTATAGCTTTAATAAGAGGACCTTAATAAGACTCTACTATTCTTATATTTTAGAGTTATTACTAATAGTTATAGCTCCCTATATAGATCGAGGCTTATATAGAGCTCTTTTACACTACTTCTATTTAGAACTACAAAGTCCGCGCCTATACTACTATAAAGCGCGCTACTAAGGCTACTATTAAGTCGGATGCCTCCCCTATACCTTTTGCTAGTTCTCTAGCTGCTCCTATTCTTAATACTTCTATTATTACTACTACTTTGCTTTCCCTCTTAGTTAAGCTTAACGAGGTATAGCTATATTACCTCGCCTAGGCTTATCTAGATATAGCTAAGGTCTTTTGCAAGGTTTATCCTATTCCCGCCTTTCTTTTATTCCTAATAATCTAACCCCTTTTCTTAGCTCGCTAATATTATTATTACTACTTATAAAGAGTAGGAGGAGTAAGGGGTTATATTACTAAGTCCGTGGTTTCTACTTACCTACTATCCGCTTACCTTCTGCCTACCTAGGGCTTACTTAGGTCCTATTCTACCTCTCTATAGCCTTAAGCTATAATAGAACCTCCTATTTCTATTTACTCCTCTAATTATAAATTACCTAGCTACTATCCCTCTATCCTACCCCTGCTTATTAACTACTACCTAGCTTATAGTATAGTATACTAGGGGTTATTATTATTCTTATCTATTAGGCTATACTTTTCTTTATACTTATCTACTGCCTAGTTATCTTAGAGTAATTATAAGGGCTCTTAGGTAGGCTAACTATATCCTATCTATTTAACTAATAACTTATAATGCCTACCTCTACTTATGCGCTTCTAGCGCGTAGCTAGAACGGACTCGACTTCCTATTTATCCTCTCTATCTTTAAAAATCAGAGGTAGTTAGAGATCGTTAACTTCTTAGCCTAGGAGGGGGTTATTCGCAGCATAGCATAGTAAGCTAATATAAAATTAGTTATAGACCTTACCTAGAACGTTTAACTCAACTATAGTTAATAAGATTACTCTAGTTATTTCATACTTTAGATATAGCTAATCTAACTTCTTATAGGGTCTCTCTATATAGAAGTTAGCTAGTAATAGCTAGACCTTATCGCCTACTTTATAGCATTCTACTAGTATCCTTTTACTATTTACTAATTATTCTATAATCTATTAGGCTATAGCAATAGCTACTTAGGCTAACTTTATAATTAACTTCTGTTTACTAATAAACCTATTAGTAGCTAACTCGCATAAGGTTAATAGCTCTAGCGCGGGCTATACTACTAGCACTAGGTCGACGTAGTATCTATAGGTAAAGAAGAATAAGCTTACTCCCGTTATAGCTATATTATAGCTATTAATTACTAGTTAAACGGAGGGCAAGTAAACCTCTTAGTCGTCCTAGGTAAAGTTAATTATTATCTATAGGATTACCTAGATCTCTTAATTAAAACGTTCTATTACTCTATCTATCTATAGGTAAAGGGTAGTACTTAAACGTTATTCGATCTTTATGAGCGCGTAGAACCGTCGCTAGAACTAACTTATCTAGTTACTACCCCTATTGCTAACGATCGACTTCGGTATACTATGAAATTAGTTATAGTAGTTTATAAAGCGTTCTATATATATTTCTATATCTATCGAAGGTATCCCTTCTAGGGTTATTATCTTAGAGAGCCTATTAACTATTACCTAAAGGTATCTTAACCCTATTTTTACTACGCATAGGAGGTCTATAATAAAATCCATAGTAAGATCGCAATATAGCCGTTCTACTACTAGTAAGGGTTAAAGAAGCTTACGTTTCGCTTATTGCTAAATCATTCTATACCCGCAGCTATTGCAGTTTCTCATAAACTAGCGGACTATAGAGGACTGCCCTAGCTAGAAATATTGCCGGGCTAGGATAGCTAGGGTGTTATTCTAACTAGGGTAGCCTATTATTACTTAGTTATAGTACTTCTAAATTAACTATATTTGAAGCACGTTCCGAGGGTAGTTTTCATCTATTAATCCTAGTACCTAGATCTAGTCTCTAAATATTAATTAGCTAAGGGTATTAATACTATACTTAGTAATCTATAGTTTTAAGCCTAGCTAGGGAGGGAAGCTTTAGTTACCCCTTTTTACTATAGAATAAGCCCCTTAGTACTAGTTATCTTCTGCTTAAGCTTCGTTTTATATATATTAAAGGGCTAGATCTTTAAATACTATTATAGCAGGGGTTTTAATTATTGCTATCCTCTTTACCTTACCTAGGGCGGAGTAAGGGATTATCTATATTACCCTCCCTTTCTCTTATTTATCCTCCTATCCTTTTAGGGCGTCCTATTTATAGCATAAGAGTATATTAGGTATAACTACTAGGCAACTAGGTTAATATTCTAAATAGAAATTATATCTTAATAACTACTCTATTTAGCAACTTTAGCGTTCTATTAAACATTACTTTCGCATAAAGTATTCGAGGCCCTTATAGTTAGTAAGGACCTTAAACCTAGGGCAGCTTCTTAGCTCGGCATCCTATATATTTAAATAAGCAATTACTACTAATAGCTCCTTATTATAGATTAGGTAGTTATATTAAGCAGGGGTTAGCCTCTATAAGTAGAAAGCAACGGGGTAGCGCTATCTTTATATATCTTCTTAAGTTAGTACCCCCCTAAAGCGAACCCCGAGCAGTCTATCTTAATAGTAGTTAGGGCTTATAGGTCGAAATAGCATAGTACTAGAGCGGTTTAGAAGTAGTATTTAAGCGCCTAGAATGCGTCTTCTTATTCCTTACCTTAGATAAATAGCGCTCCCTTCTTTATTAGGAGGGTAAGGGGTTCTATAACCCCCGAGTACTCTAATATAAATATTTAGTAGTAGTTAGCAAACCCTAGGAAACTTTATAATCCTTTTATTAAAATAGGCGCTTCCTATTTAATAATTACCTATACTTTCTCTATATTATAAGTAATACCCTCGCCTACCTTTAGGATAAATCCTATATACTTTACTATTTTTATAGAGAACTTATACTTCGCTAGGTCGAGGTTAAGACTAGCTTCTTAGAGAGCCTGGAGAACCTTATGCACCTTCTGCTTATAATCCGCTTAGGAGCTGCTACTATAGACTAATATATTATTAATATATACTATTATAAAGTTATTAAGGAACTCCTAAAGCGTGCTATTAATATATTATTAGAATGTTATAGGGGCTCTGCTTAATCCGAACGGGCAGACTAGCTACTTAAAGAGCCTATATTATATGCAAAAAGCGGTCTTTTCCTAATACCCTTCTACTACCTAAATCTTATAGAAGGCTGCTACTATATCTAGTTTAATATACTACTTTACTAAACTAACCCTCTAGAGGGTTTCTTAGATTAGGGGTAGGGAGTAGTAGTCTTGCTTTATAATTATATTTAATACTTAGTAGTTGTAATAGAACTGCAATCCTCTGCTAGGTTTCCTAATAAAAAGTATAAGCATGCTAGCTAGAGACTTACTTACCTGAATAAAGCCCTTATCGAGCAGGTCTATAAGCATCTTTTTTAATACTAATAACTCTTCTCTTAATATGCTATAGAGGGGTCCCTAGGGTAAGGGTACCTCTTAGCTAGAGGTATTACGCTCGAGGTAGATTTTATAATCTATACTAGGATAACTTAGGGATAAGGGGTATAACTTAGCTAGCTTAAAAAGCTCTATAAATTCGTTATAAACATATTATAGTATTTTCTCTAAATAGTCTTCTAGTTTCTTTACTTCGAGCGCTTTTTTAATATCCCTTAGGCTTATTACCTATATTCCTACTTCTAACCTAGATAGCTAACTCTTACTAACCCTCTAGCAAATCGTTGCGAACGAGGTAGTATTAAGTTAGCAGGTTTCCTAGATCTCCCTTACTCTCTAGGGTTCTTCCTATCCTTAAAGGGTAATAGTAACCCCTACCTTCTTATAATATACCTACTTCTCTATTATATTATAAACGATATAGTTTTATTCTTTCTATAGCTTCCCTAAGAAGAGGTTAGTATCTAGTCCTTTTATTATATAAGCAAAGAGTTGCTATATATAGCCTCTAATCTCGAGGTATAATATAGCTACGCTTTTTGCTATAGCTTAAGCCGAGTTATTAGCAAAGCCTTATAATTACTACGCTTAGTAGTTAATATATAATAAATAGAGGTAGTAGGCGTACTAGTAGTCTACTATTGCATAGATATTATATCTATAGTCTATTAAAGCGTTAGTAGGAGTACTTTTATTAACTCTAACTACTAATATTATAGAAGGCTTGCTTATACTACGTTCTAACTAGAACTATTCCTAACTAGCCTGCTCTTCTTCTATTATCCCTAATATCCGATTTTATACTAGGGTTATTTATTTCCCGAGTTAAAAGGGTCCTCTTTACCTTTAACCTCTCTTAAGTCTAAATATATTATTTCCTCGATAGCTTCTGCTATTCTAGGACTATCCTTCAACTTCTTAGCCATCTAGTAGTCCCTTTATAAGTAACTAATCTAGTTATACTTAAAATAATAGTGCGTTTCTTTACTAGGACCTTCGCTTATACCTTCGCGCGAGGTGCGTACTAACCCTATTATCCTAGTATCCCTATCTATATCTACTCTAGCAGGTAACGCTCTCGATCCAAAAGTTATAAGCTAGCGCGAAGCATTAGGAACGCGATATAATCCCTCTAGCTTCTATATAATATCTTATATAAAGCTAATGTATTTAGTATACTTATAGGGGGTCGAGTAGTTAACTAAATAGTCGAGGAGCTTATAAAATAGTACCCTATATAGGTAGTCGATCTAGATACTATCTAGCTATATTATGCTACCTACCTCTATAATAGCGCGTTTAAAGCAGGGTAGGAATGAGGCGAAGGCCTTATTATACTTTATTTAAAGCTCTAAGAGTCTTCTAAGAGCCTTACTTATAATATTAGGGTTGCTATAAGTATAGTCTAGGTATGCTAAGAAGGTATCTAGCTCGAATAAGCTATTACTACCCCCTAAGCTATAGAAGGCTATAACTACTAGCTATACTTTAGGTTCTAAGTAGGAGTTAATAAGATACTAGGCCTCCTAATTACTTAGGTAGAAGTCCCGGTCTATCCTAACTTTATTATATATCTATTATACCTACGTAGCATACTTATTATAGTTCCCTCTAAACTTAGGGGGGTTAGAGAGGGGTTTTAATTGCTAAGCGCTACCTGCTTCCTAGGTAGTCTCTAGCTATAAGGTCGGCACTAGTAACGCCGGGGCATAGCTGCCTGCTATATCTCGCTAGAGCTCTATAATCAGCTCGTTATTAGGCCGCTATATAGTTATTAGGCTACTAAGTTAGTTATTAAGCTTATTAATCGCTATATAAATTGCTTTAAACGCTTCCTTACCTATTAGTAGTACTTCTAGACTAGCTGCTATAAGCATAGTAGGTTCTATTTTCTACCCGCTATTTATTATACTATATAACTAGCGAAGCGGGCGTAGAGAGAGAGAGAGAGGTTAGATATATAAAGGGCTAGCCCGGGTTTATTTAACTTAGGGGTACCTTAATTATAGTAATCTAAGCTAAGGAAGGGAAGTTTTCTAGGAAGTTCCCTATGCAATAGAAAAGCAGATATAGGGCAAATATTAAGCGAGAGCGGTCGTTAAGGGTAGAATTCTTAGGGTCTATAGCACCGCCTAGACGCCAGCTATGGCGTAGCCTGTAATATTCTCCTTTTGTTTTAATGTTTTAGGAATCCTAATAACTAGTTATTATTTAGCTTTTAATACCTTAATTTCTTTCTCTAAATCTTTTAAATAGTATTTCAATTATATTACTAATTATAATAAACCCTCTTCTTTATTCTAATTACCTTTCCTAGGTATTATTAGTTCCTTATCCTCCTCATCCTTAAGTATATAATTATTATACTCTTTATTCCCTAGTATTAAGAAGACTTTTGCTAGGTTTCTTTCTAAATTAAATCTATAAATATCTATATTACTTAGTTTCTAATACCCTTTAGAAGCTTAAATAAATTTATAAAGTTAATTTCTATTAAATATCTTTCTAAGAACCTTATTACTTACTAAAGTTACTAATTAATATAACAAGGCGTTTAGAGCTTATAATAAGATATAAAAGGGGCTTTAATATTAATACTTAAGCTCCTTAATAAATAAATTATTAATAGATCTCTTAATATTAAATACTAGTATTAAATTACTTATCTTAAGCCTCTCTTTTCGTATTATCCCCTTATGTTAATTATTATAATATTCTATAGTTTTCTTATATTAGCTATTAAGTTATAAAAAAGCTTATAGATATATTTAAACCTCCTTTTTTTTTATTATTACTAAACTCTAATCAAGAACCCTCTAAGTTAGTGTTAGGGTCTTAATAAGTATAATAGGTTTAAACCTATATAGAAAATAAAAAGGGCTAAAGCTAGTTAAAGTATAAACGCTTAATTAGTTTATAAATATAATAATAAGAAGGTATAGATAGGGGTTAATATCTCTCTTTCCTCTAGTTTATATTAATAATATATAAGTAATTAGCTAATACCTAGCCTTAATTACTCTATTAGCCCTTAGGTTACTTATAGATATTACTTTCCTCTTTATATTATACTTCCTATTAATGTTAATAATAATATCCTTATTCTCTAGGCCTCTATTAATAATGATTTTATTATATAGTTTATAGTAATAAATAACCTCTTCTTAAATAAACTTTATAATTTTAACTAAAGCTACTCTCTTAAGCTAGTAGGCTATAAGCTATAATATAAGTACATTCCTTGCTTTAATAAGGTATTACTTACATATTCTCTATATATTTAATAAGATCCTTATAAAGAGTAATCCCTTTAGGGAGCTATAGGTCCTTATACTATTTATATATTAAGCTCTCCTCTTCTAGTAGTTAGAGTAACTTCTTAAGGATTTGCTAATTTCTATATATATACTACCCTATATATAATAATTAAATAGTCTCCTTATTATAGCTTATTTGCCTTGATAACTACTCTGTTTAGAAGCTTTTATAATTAGCTTCTTTTATTATTTAGGATTATTAATAACTTATTAAAATATTAGCTTTTAGATTATTAATCTAGTAAAAAGCAAGCGATTTTAAATATAATACTCTAACGCTCTAGTCCCAAAGTTATAATACCTTACTAATTAAATCCCTAGAGGGTATCTTTATATTATTAAATAATAATTAATCTATTAAGAATATATAGAATAGGTCTATAAATTATTAAGAAGCGTATTTAAGATATTTATTATACTATTAATAACCTCTATATTCCCTATTAGAGCTTCCTATTGATTATTATAGTATTACGCTTAATTAGAGAAGATACTACCTTCTATATCTATAAAAAAGATCTATAAATTAATCTAGGAGTTAATTTCCCCCTTAGCTTCCTTATTAATAGTATTTAAAGGACCCTAGGGTTTTTATAATAAGCTATCTACTACTACATTCTAAGTACTTTAGATATATTATACTTTAAAGTTAAATATTTAAATCTATATAATCTAGTAAATAGTAAGGGCTCCTAGAAGGTCTATAGCTACTATATTAAGTTATATAATTAATATCTAAGTATTTATCTCTAAGATAAAGTATTATTTATATAAATAATTATATACCCTCTTTAAAGCTTTTAAAACCCTATATAACCCCTTCTTCCTAGTATTATATAATAGCTTAGGTCTTAACTAAGTCTTACTCTTAAAGTAAGAGGTTATATACTAGTAATTAATAAATTATCCTAGGATTCCGCCCTATCTTATATTACTAGTATTAATAGTAAAGTAGATATCTCCTCCTCTAGGTTTATAACTTATAATAATAAGAATTAGAACCTCTATAAGTATTAACTTTCAGGTATTTATAGCTATTTATTACTTTTCCTCCTAAGTAGAAGGGGTATCCTTCTTAAGTAAGTTAGTAAGTAGCTTTATTAAAATAAAGTAGTCCTTTACCTAGGATTTATAGAATATTATAATCCCTAGGAAAGCCCTTAACTCTATTAAATTAATATAAGTAGCCTATTTGTAGATCTTAACTATCTTTATACCCTCTAGATATTACTTGTTAGTATTATAAATATAGCTAATAATTATTACTACTTCCTAGGCTTATTATAACTTATTTACTACTGCTATATATTCTACTAGCTTTAGATTAACTAGGACCTTATTAATATGCTATAAAAGTTTTAAAATAAATCTATAAATCCCTAAATAAGGCTTAATCTTTTCTTTATTATATTATAAAGTTAGTCCTTTAATAGTAACATTATCTAAGAAGGCTTATAATATCTAGGTTTAAGTTATATAGGATTCTAATTATAACTTATATAAACTAAGTAACTAGGTTTATTACTACTTAAGGTAATATATATATCAATAGTAATCTAATAAGTAACATAAATATTATTAAGTCTCTACTTATAGGGTCTAAGGTGAGTTAGTTATATCTTTAAAAGAAGTCTAATAGTAATAATAGTTAATATATAGTAAAATCCTTTAAAAAGTTATTTATCAAAGGGGGTAGCGCTACATGTTATATTATAACTATATTTATCTTAGTTACTAAGCTAATAAGTTTTATGTTATTATCTTTCTTACATATAAAGAAGAATAGATTATAATAAGCTATATAACTTTACTTAAGGATTCCCTTCTTTAGTGTATCCTTTAGAATTATAATAATATCTTACTCTAATCCTCTTAATATTAGCATCCCTTTTGCTTATTATATTTTATATAAGACTATTTAAATTACTTATATAGGAGTAATAAAAGTGTAAATAGAGCTATAATACTTAAATTCTTAGGCTAAAGCTTTCTCCCTTATAATAAGAATAGCTAAGAGAAGCTTCTTTTCTTTAGGTTATAAATAATTAATAGTCTTAAGAATAGCTTCTTATTAAGCTTTTATAAGCTTTATTCCTTACTTAATAATTAAAAACCTTAATATAATTAGGCTTATAAATAGAGCGCTAGGATCAAGTATTATATTCTTCTTAGCTCTTATTTACACTTTTAACTTCCACTCTAGATCTCCATTTAGGGTTAAACTATCTAATATAGTATTATTAATAAGTTAAATCTTCTTATTCTTTATCTTATATATTATATTAATATCTTCTATAAGTAACATAAGTATTATTAATATAAGTTCTTAATTATTATAAGGAAAAGTAGTATCTATAGCTATAATAATTTTAACTCCTTTTTGATATACTAACTTATATTTTTTCCTAGGTATTTTCTTCTTTACTATTTTCTTCTTAGGTTTATAAATACAATATTAATAATCTATACTATAGCTATTATATCTTGTTATATATCTAGTATTTATAATAGCTTTATAAATATTATTAAGCTTAGGAGTAACTCTATCTTAAATTATAATCTCTAGGATTTTATTAGAAATTAATCTAAACTCTTTAAAAATAATAATAACTTCCTTATCCAGGTCTAATTACTAATTAACCTTCTCTAATAGATTATAAGGGCTTTTAAAAGCTTATTAAATTGCTTTAATATCCTAATATGCTCTTATACTCTCTAATATTATATCTAGCTCTTCCTTATCCTTAGTATTATTAACTTCTTAATTATCCCTTATAAAGTCTAAGCTTATTATTATATCAGGTCTATTAGTAGTAGCCTTTATTTCCCCTCCACTATAGGAGATATACGAGTATATTAATACTAAGAAGATATAAAGCAATCTATCTTAGTAATAATCTTTAAAACGTAAGTAATTAAATCCCTTATATAGAATAATAAGGGGATATTAATTTTAATATTCGTAGACTAAAAGACTCTAATAATCTAGTTCTATATATAATCTAATATTATTCTAGTCTTTAAGATAAAGGGGGCTCCTAATACTAGGTCTTTATTATAAGTATTCTTAGGAAAAGTAAAAAAGCTAATATCTTAAATTAAGTTACTATTAATATAAATATTATTTATAATTACATTTATAAATTATGTCCCCTACTCTCTATTAGTAATCCCGCGGATCCCTATATCTATCTTAACTATATTACTCTATAAGCCTAAGTACTTAATATAACGTTTAATAATAAGGTTAATAGCTAAGCTATTATTAATAGTTCTTCTAATTAATGTATTTTTAAAGTTATAAAAAGTAATAATAATCTATTAGTAAGTTGTAATAAAGTCTGGGATAGTAATATATCTTAGCAATAGAAGTAAAATAGAATTCTAATCTTTTATTATAATACCTATTTTAAACTTAGGATTAATTATATAGTTATTAAATTAAATTAACCTAGTTTATAAATACTTAAGTAAGTCTATAGAGATGGGTACTAAAGTTACTTAGCCTATAGAATATCTCTTATTATTATTCTACTAATCTATTTACTCTTATAACTCCTTATTACTCGCTCATTTTTTATTCAACTAATCTAAAAGCATAATATTAATAGGAATAAAAACCTCTTATACTTTTAAGTTATATCTATCCTTATTCTATTCTAATTTAGCTAGTTCTAATTAAGGAAGGCTTTAGGGATAGCTTTCTTCCTATTTATTCTCTTATTATATAGCTTAAGGGTAAGAGTATAACTAATTTATAAATTACTATATTAAATCTAGGGCTTATCTTATTTATCTTTCCCTTACTACTTAACTTATTCCTTAGGTATGTCTAGTAATATAATATCCTTAGTATTATTCTTATTATTAGGTAGCTCTATAACTCTCTAAGTAATCTAAATAAGAGGGTCTTAAGTAATAAGTAAGTTTACTATTTAGAAAGTCTATTAATTATAAGTATTATAAAGCTCCATATAATAATCTCTAGCTTTCTCTCTTTTTATTATAGTAATATCTTCTACAAAGTTAATATATTAGTTCTCAGGTTTAAAGCTAAAATGTATCATTTCTATAAAGTTATATAACTATATAATATCCTTTAATAAACTCATAAAGCTAACAGATTACTTAGGATATACCTTATTATACTTAGTAACTTATATAATATCTCCTAGGAGCTTCAGCTACTACCTCTCTATTAATTTACTTATAGTAACTATATAATATATAAAGGTATCCTTAGTAATCAGAATATACCTTAGAATTATCTAGCTATTAGTTCTCTTATAGTTATAGCCCTTATTAATAATACTACTCTTAACTTAGGTATTAGTATCTAGGGTATTAATAATGTAATAAGGAGATATATAATAATAGACCCCGTTCTAGCTAGCCTTGAGGCACTTAATATAGCTAATAATAATATAAGTTATCGCGCTATAAAACTAGTAGGTTCCTATAGCTTAGAAAGGTATATATTATAATAGCTTATCTTATTAAAAGCTTCTATAGCCTCCTCTTCCTCTACCTCTTCTAAATTCCTAGTATTACTAGTATCCTCCTTAATAATCTCTATATCTGGCTTATAGGTAAAAGTATTATTACTATTAATATTAAGTCTATAGATAATCCTAAGATTATTATTTATAAGGTTTAATAGTATAAGGGACTGGATACCCAGACCGGAGAAGCTGGAGACGCTTCGGCTAGTATAAGCCGAAGGGATAGAGAGGCCTATAGGTCTAGGTTATAGAAACCTTATAGCAAAGACCTAGCAACTACTTACTAAAGGCTAGAAATAAAGGATCTTAGAAGAAGTAAGCAAAAGTAGTATAATAATATTAATCCTATCTTTTAGGTGCTTCTGCTATTAGTTTAACCTAACTATAGCTCTTAGCCCCTCGATACCTTTATAATTCTTTTGCTTCTACCCTGCTTTTAGAAGGTTACTAATAATAATAGTATTATATACCCGAGTAACGCCTACTAATTAGGCTGAAGAACCTATGCCTAATATTCGCTAAGAGTAGAGCAAAATAGCCTATATAAACTTATATAAAGAAGCTAACCCTAGCGAGTAATTAGAGGATAATATAAGCTAACGAGGGGAGGTAAGAAGCTATGCTTTAAGCGAGGCTAGGGGCCCTAAAGAGAATAGGCTACCTATACTAAATACTCGCTATATAGATAACGAGTATATATAGGAAAATAGGGAATATAGGACCCCTCCCTATAGACCGGACGGGCTAATAAGCTAGATATCCATAGCTATAGCTAACGGGCTAGCCTAAGCTAGAGGGCTAGATAAAGTAACTAACTAAGTACTAATATAATAGATTATAATTATAATAGCTAACTAATATAAGCTAATTACTATTATATTAAATAACTAAGCTCCCGCTAAGCGATCCCTTAAGGTTTATAAAAAACCCCCGAATTATAATATAGCGCGCCTTACTAGCGAATCTACTAGCGTAATATAGGAAGATTAGCTCGTTATAATTAAAAAGGCTTATAAGCACCGCCCTAGCTGCTCTAATAGCTAGTATATCTAGTAGGCTTTAAGTATAATAGAGCATACCCTATAAATAGAATAGTAGAATTATTAGCAAATACTTATAGATAAGTTAGGGAACTAGATCGACCCTAAATAGGAAGACTTTAGAATTTTTATAAGAGGGTAGCATATTACGCCTAAGCTCTAAGATTAGAACTATTATAATACTTTAAGATAGTGCTATTAGAAGGATAATAAGAAACTAATTATATATTAGGCTTAATAGGAGTCTATTAACTAAGTACTTAGCAAGCTAAGCATAGGTAATATAAAGGTATATACCTTCTTTTAGGGCCTTATTAGGACCCTAAAGAACGAACTCTTTAAGTAGGATATTAACTATACTAATATATATACTATTACCCTATATATATAGAGATTATAGGAGATTATAGAAGGGAGATGCGGAGGAATATCCGCTAGCTATTCCGAGTTATATAAGCGATTATACTCAGGCTCTCTAAACTACTTTTATAAGAGCAGCTTATAACCCCCTAGGTTAATAGACTCAAGGGATTGCTACTTAGAGACCCTATCCTAGAATAACTACTTAGCAGATACTTATATAATACCTAGCGCTAGTAGTATATCTTCTAACTCCTAAGGATCCTAATACTATAACTATAAGAAGTATAGCTATATCTCCCCTAACTATATTAAAATCTATATATAGCTAATAGGTAATAACTAGAACCTAAACCTAAGACGGGGCGGGATAAGCGTAATTATAATACCTAGTATAACTAATACTAAAGACTCAGGAAATAAGTAGGTATAGATATAACCCTAAGGAGCACTATACTAGAAATTACCTTAGTTCTAGTAGGATAGATTATTATAGGATAGGTATTAGCGCTCCGAGTATCTAGCGAAGTTAAACTAGAGGTTAATATAGATACCTATATAGTAATAGATATTATATAAGAAGATCTTATTAAGAAGCTCCAACTAAAGGAGGCTACTAGTATTATAGCCCCTGAATTAGTAGATTTCTAGGGAAGGCCTTTGCTTATAGGTAAGATCTACTAGCTTATATTCTTTCTTATAAATAATCGGGGTTACCTATAGAAGATTCGCTAGGCTTTTATTATAAGCCCTCGCCTTAAAGGAGCAGGAGATATCCTTCTATCTAATAACTTAATAAGATAGGAAGGTATCTATATAGATACCTATATTTATACTTAGTTATACGAACCCCTCTTGCTCGCTAGGCTAGAGGCGATTATTTAAGAGATTATAGAGAATAGCTAATAAGCCTATATTATATATCTAATAGGTGCTATAAGCCCTAATAAGAAGGATATAAAATCCTTAGGCAAAGATTTACTAGATAATAAGCAGGAGAAGAAGATTCCTAGGGAACTTTAAGACTTTACTAATATTTTTAATAAAGAGAATGCGAAGAAAGTTCCGAGGCTAAAGGGAGTAGTATACTATATTAAACTAAAACCTAGTAAGGAACCCCTATATAGACCTATATACCCTATATTAATAGAGTAATTATAAACGCTTGCTAAGTATATTTAGGATATAGAGGTAGCAGGCTATATACGCTGCTTAACTAGCTCTATAGGAGTACTAGTGCTATTTATACTTAAGAAGGATAGAAGCCTATAACTATATATAGATTATAGAGGACTAAACGAAATTATAATAAAGAACTATTATCTTCTGCTATTAATTAGCAAGCTTCTAGATAGACTCGCTAGAGTAAAGTTTATTTCTAAGATTAACTTAAGTAAGGTATATTACTAAATTATAATTAATAAAGTAGATAGGTAGAAAATAGCGTTTAGAATATAATATAGGTACTTCGAGTATACTATAATACTATTTAGGCTTACGAATACCCTAGTAACGTTTTAGGCGTATATTTACTAAATACTCGCTAACCCTTTAGATACTTGCTATATTATATACTAAGATAATATTCTAATTTACTTATATATAAGGGAATAGCATACTAAGGATTTCTATACTATCCTATGCTACCTAAGGGCTACTAAGCTATTTATAAAACTAAAGAAGTATAACTTCTACTAGATAGAAGTAGATTTTCTAGGGTTCTATATTACCTAAGATAGTATTAGGATAAACCTAGATAGAGTCTAAGTAGTTACTAAATAGCTAGTACTAAAGTCTTTTAGAGATATCTAAGTATTCCTTAGTTTTTATAACTTTTATTATAAGTTTATTATAAGATATTCCTATATCGCAGCCCCTATAAATAGCGTGCTTAAGGGAAGCTAGAATAGCATGAAGTTAGAAGCCTTCGCCTAGATAGGGGAGATATAGACTATATTCGAGATACTTCAGAGAGTATTTGCTAAAGCCCTAATACTAAGATACTATACCCTAGCGTTAGAAACTAGGGTTAAGACTAATATATCTACTTAGGTAGTATCTAGTACGCTCTTATAGAAGTATAGCATAGTTTAGCACCTAGTAGCCTTCTAGTTAAGGAAGCTCTTAGATATAGAGAGGCGCTAAGCTATAGGGCAATAGGAACTCCTTGCTATTATAGAAAGTTTAGATTACTAGGCGTAGTACTTATAAGGACTCCCTAAGAAATTTATAGTACTTATAGACTATATAGCGCTAAAAGGAGTGCTTACTACGCTTATATAGGAAATTTATAGAAGGCTTACGCGATAGGTTTACTACCTATTAGTATTAAACTTTGAAATCTAGCATAAGTTAGGGGTTATTAATCTAGTAGATAGATTATTATAACGCCCTATTTATATAGTAGAAGATACTAAGGTGGATAATATACTTCCTACCCTTAGAAAGAAACTTAGGCTTATTAGCTAGCTTTTAGCAAATAATTACTAGTATATTACTAAGCTTAAAGGAACTATAGCTATTATAAGAACTTATACCCAAGCCGTCTAGCGAAGCATATAAGAACCTTGCTAGAGGGCTAGCTCTAAGGTTAAGGGATCCTTACCCTTAAGTTAGCACTACCCCACGATAGGTACTAATAAGCTACTATATATAAGTATATATATTAGCGCTATTACCCGCATAAAAGCATATATAGGTGCTATGCTAACTGCTCTACGAGAGAATAGCGATAGGCTAGAGGACTCAGGGGGAGCTAGGGTTATTATATTAGAATAGTATATCCTATATGCTATAATAATAGAGCTTATTCAGGACGAAACAGCTTATATACTATAACTAGGCGCGGATCTCGAATAGATGGTTAGAGGACTATAGGCTAAAGACCCCTTCTATAGAGATATTATAGCTAAGGTTCGCTAGGACGCTAGGGAATACTAAGGATATTAAGTTAATAAGAATAATATCCTTTAGTTCAGAAGAAGACTTATAATCCTAGAAGAGGGATCCCTCTGCTATAAAATCCTAAAAAACTACTATAATACGCCTAGATTAGGGTATATAGGAGTAAATAAGATAGCTAAGCTAATCTTATAAAAGTTTTATTAGCTATATTTAATAGAGGACGTATAGCAATACGTTACCGAGTGCCTGCGCTGCTAAGGGGCGCGCATACTACGGCATAAGCTATATAGGCTACTATAAATACTAGAACTACTAGCATACCTATTCTAATAGATTTCTTTAGACTTCTTAACTAGCTTGCTAGAAAGTTGCTAAAATAATAGAGTTACCTATAATACGATCCTAGTAATTATATATTAGATAACTAAAGTAGTATAGTTCTTAGTAATAACTAAGCGACTAGATGCTGCAGGTTTAGCGAGGATCCTATATTAAGAGATCGAGTGCTAATATAGCATGCTAGAGGTTATTATTAGTAACTGAGATAAACTAATTACTAGCTAGTTCTAGCGAGACTAGACTAAGGCCTAAGATATAGAAGGGCGCATCTCTATTGCATAGCATCTATAGATAGATAGTTAGACCGAAAGAATGCACTAGACCTTAACTATATATCTTATAAAGTTTAGCAAAGGCTCGCGCAACTAATAGGCAATATAACTAGTTAAAGCTGAATTTTTATATAATAATAGCAAATATGCTACTATTAGCATAACCCTATTTGAGGCCCTTATAGGATATTACCCTCGAATAGTTAACTACTACTTACTAAACGTGAAGATTAGGACCTAAGGGGTTAATAAAAGGCTTAAGAAGCTAATAGAGGTTTGCTAAAGAATAGCTAAGACCTAGTGATATATAACTAAGATATAAGCTAAGAATGCGAATACTAGAAGAAAAGCGTAATTATATTATATTAGAGATATTATAGGACTCTTAATAAAGAACTTCTATTTTGCAAAAAGTTAGCAAAAGCTCGCCCTAAGATTTATTCCTATGCTAGTTATAGAAGTTATAAGCCCTAATGCTTATAGAGTATAACTCCCGGAGAAGTATAGTAGAGTATATAATATCTTCTCTATTACTCTACTTAAGCTATAATATAGCTAAAAGCTTACTAAGGGGTAGCTCCTAGACCTTAAAGAAGACCCTAAGGAATAGGAAGTTAAGGATATTATATTATAGAGGGAAGCGCTAATAAGCTCCGTATATTTAGTTAAATAGAAAGGCTAGCTAGTAGAGTATAATACCTAGGAGCCTGAAGAATACTTAGCAAATGCTTTGCAAATCCTCGCTAGATTTAAGAAATAGTAGTATAAGTTATATCATAAGTAGGATAACGAGTAGTATAGATTAATAAGAAAAGTTAATTAACTATAAGATAGCTAAAACGCTAAGAGAAGACCTCCCCCTTATAAAAGTAATATAAACCCTATAAGTATCTAACCTTATATTACTATAGAAGTCTATTATACCTTCGCTAAAGTTCTACTAGTATTACTACTTATTGTTATTATTATCACCCTCGTCGTTATTATTATTATCCTCGCTCTCCTCCTCCGAGCTACTACTAGTAATATTACTATTACTACTCTAACTATCGCTCTCTATAGTATTATTAGAGTTACTATCCTCTATAGCTAAGGACTCATCCTCCTTGCTACTATAAACCTAGTATTACTAAGCTATTGCTAAGTTATTACTAACCTTCTTATAAGAATTAGGTCGAGGCGCGGGGCTACTACTAATAACCTCGAAGATAGTAATAGGAGCTTAGTAATAAGTATTATAAAGCATATAAGAACCCTAGACCTTCGAAGGCTCCTATGAAGGAAGCGCGGATATATAGGTATTAGTCTTTAAAAACTATATTATTAGGATATTAGTAAGCTTATTAAGAAAAGTAGCCTACTTAAAGATATAAGTCTTATTATATAAGTAAGTAGGGAGAGTATTATTAAGCTATATTATAATCTCCTTAACTAAAACCTTATCCTTAGCCTAGCGAGCTGCTTATAAATATATATTAGATTAATAAAAGGGTAAGACTAACTATAAGGTGAAACCTACCTTAAGCGAAACTTATAGATACGCCTAGGTATACGAAGCTATACTCTCCTTAATACCTATAGCAAGGAGTTAGTTCTTATAGTTCTTAGAACTAGGCTTAAGACTAGCGGGGTTTATTAACTAGTTATAGAGGTATTAGAGAAGCTCCTGCTCCTACTCTATAGCTATAAAGATATAGAAGATCTTATACTACTAATACTAGCTAGTAGTAATTATATAGATATAACGCTTAACCTAGTTCTAATAGAAACGAGTAGTACTAATAAGATAAGTAGGAATCTAGAAATAGGAAAGGTTAGCCTATACCTTCCCCGAATAATCGCTAAACTCACCTTATAGCACTTAATACTACGAACCTAAAATAACTCGTATATATAATTACTATTATATCGATAGGCGTAGACGACCTAGGTATTCTTAGGGAGCTATAGCGCGCAGCTAATACAGGGTTTGCTACTACCTGCTTAGTTATACTAACGGTTGCTATTGCTAAGTTTAGTCTTAGTAAGGCTATACTTAGCGAGGAGTTAGCTAATAAGGCTCTCAGTGTTACGACCCGTAAACAAGGATAACAGCTGAACGACCCACTTGGGCGTCGGACGGCTAGGATAGGATATTTATACTACAGGATCACGGGAATAATAGGGACCTACTCGGAAACGGAAGAACTATAGTATAAGTTATATAACGATAAGATAAGGAGATAATTAGTAGAATATAGAAAGGAATGCTTAGTAATTAGTTAGCAAGACTAACTAATCGCGATTACCTATATACCTAGGTGATCACCTAGGAGTAGATAAAGGATACTATTCGGATTTATAAATAGTATAACCTTAAGCCTAGCTTATAGTTAGACTTCTATAGCTCTTTAGCAATTAACTTAGTATTTATCCTCAGGATACTCTCAGCTCACCTTTACTACGAATTACTTATTAAGTCTAAGACTAATTACCTTAGCCTCTAAAGACCCGATTTACTATAGCCTATAACCTACGACTCAGACTACGACCTAGTATACTATTATAATATATTAACCCCTAACTTCTATTAGCAGACCCTACTATTAGATAGCTAACTATAATACTTTAATTACTCCTATTTAGTAAGTTAACTATTAATACCTACTAAATAATATAGATAAGATATCTTCCTATACTTCTACTAAGTTACCTACCCCGGGCTCTTCTGCTAGATAGATAACTTATAACCTAGCCTAGGAACTCGAGGATTATAAAATAAAGGAAGACTTAGAAGAAGATAATAATAATAAAGAACTTAAACGATAGCTAGCAAACGCTAATAGTAATATTAAATAAATATACGGCATATTTAACGAAAGCGCCTAAGCTATTAATAAGCTCTAAGAAGCCTTCTAGCAAGTCACCTAATAAGCAGCTAAGCTTGAGAATAAGAACTAGACCCTTTAGGCTACTACTAATATTATTACTATGCCCCTCTACGGGGGATAATAGAAACTCAAGCTTAGTATACCTATTACCTATAATAGAACCCCCAGAACCCTCAAAGGATTTCTAATCTGGGTTAAGAATTATTAGAACTTTTACTATAGAGATTCTACTAATAAATCTAAGAAGGTAGTATATATAGCTACCTACCTCAGAGGAAAAGCCCTCTAATAGTTCGAACTAATCCAGGAAGAATACCTTAAATACGAGACCCTTGATAAATATATTATAGAAACCTATAATATCTATGCTAGTTTCTAAGGGTTTGAGGATATACTTTATGCACTCTTCTAGGACCCTAATAAAAAACGATAAGCTAAGAGAGACCTCTTATAACTTCAATAAACTAAGTCTACTAAGGACTATTCTGCTAACTTTAGATAACTTAGCATCTAACTTAACCTTCCTAAAGAAACTAAGATCTTTATATTCTATTAAGGACTTAAAGACGAAGTTAAGGATGAAATTATTAAGGTCGACCGACCTAATAACTTCCTCTAGTATGCTAAACTCGCTATTAAGATCGATAACTAACTCTCCGAATAATAAAAAGAACGAGGCGATAAACGATAAAACCCTAACTCAGGATGCAAGTACTAATAGCAGCCCTAGCATAAGTTCAATAATTAGCGAAATAATAACAGACCTTATAACTACTAGAGCAATACCCGATAGAGCACCGCCTATAGATAATATAGTAGACCTATAGATCTCAGCATAATAACTAAGCCTAATAACAAAAAACCCTAGAACCCTAAGTGCTATAACTACAATAAGCAAGGTTATATTACTAAGGACTATAAATAACCTAAGAAGCTTCCCTAGAAGCTAGTAGCTAAAAGGCTGCAATAAGTAAATATAATCTCAAAAGCCCCCTATATATCCTTATTATAAACCGGATGCTATAATAATAATTACTAAATCTACCTCGAAGATAAAGAAATATTAGGATATTACCCTCGAGATAGCAATTCCGGATAATCTAGGTGTAATATAATAACTAAAACCCTAGTAATAATATATACTAGTAATAGCAAGATTATAAGAAAACCTACCGAATAACTTAACGAAATGATATAGATCTAACGCTTAGAACCGCCTAATATTCCTTCGATACTATAGCGGACCTATAAATAAGAACTTAAGGATAATAATAAATAAAAGCTCGCATGCTTATAGCTAGCTAAGCTCGCCTACCTAGAATATATCTAGGACGAACCTTATAACCTAATATAGGAAAGATAGCTTAGTGCTATGCTTATATATATAGAACGATAATAATACGTATATAGAAACCCTGCTAGGATTAAATAAATTAACTAAGGAGTTAAAGAATAAGTTAAAGAAGAATCTAACAAAGAACCGGAATATTAGCACGATCCCCTAGAGGAATAACAACTACCTAGCCTAACGAGCGACTAGAAATTTAGTAAACCCGAATCTAGGTTCGACTCGGATAGGATCCCCTATAATTCCAACTCTCTAGCTAATATAGCTAACTAGAACGTAAGATATTATAGTAGACTAATCCCTAGGATTAATAACTTTAGTTCTAAAGAAGAGGAACCTAAGAATAATATAGAAAAAACTAAGTAGCTTATGAAATTCTAAAAAGTCGATATACTATAGGATAAATAATAATAATACTTCTATAGCACCTTAGCTACTTAGCGAGACCGGGACTATACCCCTTAGCTATATATAGAAGACTACCTAGTACTAAGAAGTAACTATTAACTCTATCGAACCCTCTTCTAGCCTTAGTGCTTTTATAATAAGGATAAAGAATATATAGGAGAAAAGCATAATTACTAATTCTATCCTAGAAGGTATAGCGATAAGCCTATCTAGGAAATCTACTCGATATCTACTATAGTTAGATAGACTATAGTATTATTCGAAGATAACCTTATAATCTTTTGACCTAGTCTATAGTTTCCTATATAATGCTACTATAATAATAATATAAAGTAGGATAAATATTAATAGAATAAATACTAAGTATATTACTAAGAGAGGGTATACGCCTAGAGAATTATAAGGAATAAACCTAGACCCCTATAAGTTAAAATCCGCGAGAATAGCCTTACTAAGATATAATAGGAAGGAAAAAGAATTACTTACCCCGGATAACTAGAGTAGTTAAAAAACTAGACTCGCCTACTAAAAAGGGATTATAATAGATAATAAAGAAAAGATCTATTTACTAGATATTATAAGGATATAAGGGTAATATTAAACTCGAAGTTACTATTAACTAATAAATAACCCTCGCGCTAATTAATAATAGAGCTAAATCTAATTTCATCGCCCCTGAGCTATTAATAAGATAGAAATATAATAGGGAGGAAAAGAACGACTATACTCTTTATATATAGTAGAAGGAGAAGAATTCAAGTATAAAGGAGGTACTATCTATAATAAGATTACGCCCCTTGAGATAAGCTACCTAGATCGGAAAGAAAGAACCTAATTCGATATTACTAATATAGGAATATATAATATAGTGCTAGGACTACCCTAGCTATAAACAAGTAATCCCCGGATAGATTAGAGAATAGGCTAACTCTATTAGGACTATAATGATTTAGTCCCTAAGTAGCACTACTAAAGATAGACCTTAAACGAATCGATAATATAAAAAGGAGCAGCAAAACGATACCTCTACTACCTCAAGGCTAAAGAAGCTATATTATAACTATTAATAATAATAGATCTCGAATAATAGAATGATCTACTTTCCTAGAAGAATATAGAGTCTATAAGAAACTCTTTATAGCTAAATTAGAAACCAGACTACCTAAATATACTAGTTTTAATTATAAGATTCCCCTTAAGGAAGGGAAGGAACTATGATTTAATAAAATCTATAGACTTAATCTAATAGAAATAGAAGCTCTAGATAAATATCTCGATAAAAACCTTAAGAAAGGCTATATTAGACCTTCGATATTACTAGTAGGAAGCCTAATCCTATTTATACTTAAGAAGAACGGAAAGTTATAACTATATATTAACTATTATATACTTAACGAAATAACGATTAAGAATCGCTACCTATTACCCCTTATTAATAAGATAAGACGACTCCTCTATAGAGCTAACTAGGTTATAGCTCTAAACCTTAAAGGAGCTTATAACTTAATTAGAATAAAATAAGGAGAAGGATAGAAGACTATATTTCGAATATATAAAGGATATTTCGAGTACCTCATTATACCTTTTAGTCTTACTAACGCCCCTGCTACTTTCTAGAATATAATTAACTATATCTTATATAAATACGTTGATATTTATATAGTAGTCTACCTCGATAATATTCTTATATTTTCGCTAATACTCGAGAAATATGAGGAGGATATATACCACGTCTTATAAGCACTTTAGGAAGCTAAGCTTCTAGTCGAACCTAAAAAAAGCAAATTCTATACCCAAAAGGTGGAATACCTCGGATTTACTATTACTCCTAGAAAAGTCTATATATTAGGAAATAAAGTTAAAGCCATTAAGGAATAGCTAGTACCTAAGAACCTTAAGGAAGTCTAAGGATTCCTAGGTTTTATTAACTTCTACTATAAGTTTATTAAAAGCTATAGCAAAATTAACGCAGCTCTTATAAGTTATAGCTATAAAGATATAGCCTTTATATAAAAAGAACTATAATAAATAGCCTTCTAAAAGATCAAGGATCTAATCACTAGCAAACTAGTCTTAGTTATTCTAGACCTAATAAAATAATTCGAAGTAGAACTAGACTCCTCAGACTATGCCCTAGGAGTATAATTTTTATAATAATACTTAGAAGGATAGCTATACCTATACGCCTTCTTCTCTTATAAACTCCACGGACCCGAGTTAAACTATTAGATCTATAATAAAGAACTTATAGTAATTATTAAAGCTTTTAAAGAATAGAGACTAAAGCTCTTAGGAATAATCTATAAAGTACTTATATATTCTAATTATAAGACCTTTTTATACTTTATAACCTTAAAAGTATTAAATAAATTATAAATCTAATAGTTAGAATTCTTATCTAAATTTAATTTCAGGATTATTTACTAAAAAGGATTAGATAATAGTAGAGCTAACGCTCTTAGCTAACGCTCTTAGCTAACGACTAGATTATAATATCCTAGTACTAGAAGAAACCTAGGTAATTCTCAAAGGAAATAATAATAGAGACCTAGTACTAGTAACTAAACTCTTAATAATAGCTAGATAATCTAATACTAGCCCGCCTAGTAAACTAGATAACGAAGCAATTATAGAGTTCTATGCTCGCCCTATATATAGTTAAGGAATTATAAAAACCTATCAACGACTACAATAATAATATAGAGAAAAGATCACTAGAGAACGGGTAGCAAAGGTAATAAAGAACTATAAGGTCTACCTGAAAAGCAAACCCGCTCGATATTAGCTATACGGCATGCTATAACCTTTACCTATACTATAAATAGCCTAGCAATCTATATCCCTCGACTTTATTATTAAACTACTAAAGTCTTAAGAACCCCTTATAAGAGTATACTTTAATAGCGTTCTTATTATTATAGACCGACTTACGAAGTACGCCTACTTTATCCCATATAAAGAAGCAAGCAACGCTAAAGAATATGCCTATACCTTTGTTAAATATATTATTACTAATTATAATATACCTAAGGAAATTATATTAGATAGAGATAAGATCTTTATATTAAAGTTTTAGAAATTAATTATAATATAACTCGGTACTAAATAATTAATATCTACTATATTCTACCCACAGACCGACGGATAAATAGAACGAATTAACTAAGTCCTCGAAACCTACCTCCGCGTATATATTAACTATAACTAAGATAATTAGGTCGTATTACTTCTAATCGCTTAATTCGCCTATAATAGCGTAATTAGAGAAAGCACTAAGAAATCCCCCTTCTACTTTAACTACGGATTTGAGCCTACTATCTATAGAGAACTACGAGCAGGACTAATAATAGTAAAAGCTATCGCCTTAGTATAATAAATCAAGGATATCTAAGATAATATATATAAAGAACTCGAATTTATATAATAATAAATAATAAAGTTTAGTAATAAGCAAAGGATTAAAGGACTAACCTTAAAAGAGGGAGATAGCGCCTACCTTATATAGCGAAATATCAAAATAAAATAACTAAGTAATAAACTTAACTATAAAAAACTCGGACCTTTTAAAATTTTATAAGTAATTTCACTAGTTAACTACGAACTCAAACTACTAGAAACTATAGAATACTATCTAATATTCCACGTTTTACTACTTAAACTAGCCCTATGAGGATTATATATAAATAATCTTATTATTATAGAAGATAACGAACTAGAGTATAAAGTCGAACGGATTATTAACTACCTCAAAGAACTAGAAGGATATTAATACCTCATCAAGTAGAAAGGATATAGATATGAAGATAATACGTAGCAACCCGCTAAAAATATTACTAATATAACAAAAGAACTTATAATCTACTAGCAATAATACTAGGAATGAGAAACTATACTAATACCTATAATACTAGCTAATTAGACTAGTATAGCTAGTTACTAGCAGATCAGATATCTATATAAGCATATTAGACTACTAATAGAAGCAGACTAACTAAGATAAGGAAAACCATTTATTTAATTAGGAATGCTTATAGAAGACTAGGACTCCCCTAATAAGAAATTCAGAGTACCTAGATTCTAATCCCCTAGGATAGCGTCTAGATCTACTATACTAAAACTACCTATAGACTAGACCTCTAATATAGGAGATACTACTAGTTCTTCCTCTATAACCTCCCGACCTTTCTGGAATACTATCCTTTTCTACTTATAAAGATAATCTAACTTCGCTATAGATTTATCTAACTTAGCTTGCGTAGCACGTAAGGTAGTAACCTTCTTTCTTAAAACCTCCTTTTTAGCTACCTTAGCATCCTCTAAACGAATAGCTATATTAAGCAAACGTTTAACTATAATAAAACTTAGTAGGATATACTAATAATAAATACTAGAGAACTAATAAGCATAAATAGCATCCGCTACTATATCATAGGACTACCCTAGATAAGTATACTCGCTATAAACTTCACTACTAGGAAGAAGCTTATAACGCTTCCCTAAAGAGCAATAGTAAGAATAAGGCATATTAATAATAAAACCAAACTTAGTAATATATAGTACATAATTACAATAATGAAGAGTAGAGGTAGCACTCGATTTTTAAACGCGACCTGATATAGTATTAGTATTATAAGTAAACTAGGAAGCATAATTAACGGATCCCCAACCTAGAACTAATAACCTACTTATATTAGGTCTTGAGGATAAGACCTTTAGAAAGGGGACCTGATATTATAACCTATAAATAAGGATAATAGCTAAATAACCTACTTAGGCGTTGGGCGGCTAGGATAGGATATTTATACTATAGGACCACGGGAATAATAGGGACTTACTTAGAAACAGAAGAACTATAATATAAGTTATATAACGATAAGATAAGGAGATAATTAGTAGAATATAGAAAGGAACGCTTAGTAATTAGTTAATAAGACTAACTAATCGTAATTACCTATATACCTAGGTAATCACCTAGGAGTAGATAAAGGATATTATTCGGATTTATATATAGTATAACCTTAAGCCTAGCTTATAGTTAGACTTCTATAGCTCTTTAGTAATTAACTTAGTATTTAACCTCAGGATACTCTTAGCTTACCTTTACTATGAATTACTTATTAAGTCTAAGACTAATCACCTTAGCTTCTGAAGACCCGATCTACTATAGCCTATAACCTACGACTCAGACCACGACCTAGTATACTATTATAGTATATCAACCCCCAACTTCTATTAGCACACCCTACTGTCGGATAGCTGACCGTAACACTCAGCGCTTATAATATTTAAGGAAGTATTAAAAGATAAGAAGGGTTTATAAAGGCTTAATAAAGGGCTTAGATAATATGAAAGTAGTTATTAAATAATATAGTATAAGGAGGAGGGAAAAGAACTAACCCTAGGGCGGGAAAAAGCTATTATTTTATAAATAGCTAAAGAGACCTCGCTAAACTATTATAAAAGTAGATGCGACTTCGGATAGTAAAGAATAGCAATTGCTTATTATAATAGGTACTACCTACTAGGAGGTAGATATAGTGAATTAGTAGTAATAGTTATTATCCGACCTACTTAATAGCCTCGTGACGCACCTATTTAGAAGGGGGATAATAGGATAAAAAACGAAGTTATTATAAGGGTATAATATAAGAAAGTGCTCGCTAGATAAAGGGCGAATAGTAGGAGAATAAAAACGAAGTTATTATAAGCATAATCGCTCTTTTTCGAAAGGAAATAATAGGATCCCTTTAGAATAGCCCGGATAGAGAGCATAAAAGGGCCTAAAAGGAGAAGAACTATAAGGAATAAGACTATAGGCTTAGCTATTATATCTATAACTCCAAGGGCCCTACTATCGTTTAGTAAATACTTAGCAGATAGTTACTACGCTAGATAATAGTAGTAATAAGTAAAGGACTAGGACCTACCCCGGATAGCTAAGAAGGATAATAATAAAGGGCTAACCTATAATACCTAATCTTATAATAAGGACTATTATAATTAGAAGGGGGATATTTATAAGGGATTAGATACCTAGACTAGAGAAGCTAGAGATACTTCGGCTAGTATAGGCTAAAGGGATAGAGAGGCCTATAGGTCTAGGGTATAGAACCCTTATAGCAAAGACCTAGCGAATACTTACTAAAGGCTAGAAATAAAGGATCTTAGAAGAAGTAAGCAAAAGTAGCGTAATAATACTAATCCTACCTTTTAGGTGCTTCTGCTATTAGTTTGACCTGACCGTGGCTCTTAGCCCCTCGATACCTTTACAAATAGCTTCTATAATATTTAAATTAAAGTATTCCCCTCTTAGCTAATAACCATTTTAATAAGAATTAAAATATCTATTCTATAATTAGGCCTATTAATATTTAAGGTTCTAAAGTTCTCTATAAGAGAGTTAATAATTAAGCTAGTAATCTAGGCTATAGAGAGCTCTTTAGCTTTAGCTTTTTACCTTAATAGAATTATTTTTATTCAGACTTAAAGTATTATTATTAATTTAAGCTTAATAAAGCTAGATAATTATTAAAATTCCTAGCGAGTAATAAACTATTTAATTAAATATGTTCTATTATAATTTACTACTTTAAAATAACTTTAATAAGCTAGTAGCTCAGACTTTAAGCTATAGCTCTTATAGCTTTCTCTAAAAAGTAGTAATAAATAATATAAATAAGCTTAGTATTAGTATGCTTTAGGTTTCTATATTAAGTAGCTCTTTATTAAAGCTATTAAATAATAATTAATATTATAACCTAAGAAGGGTTATGATCTTTAATATAAGATCCTAGAACTAGGTTCTAGAGATCCTTATTAGGGTCCCATTAAGACTTTAGGTTTATAAATCTAAACTAGTATAGTAACTTCTCCTTAGCTTCCTTCTAAGTCTTAGCTTTATTAATATAAGATCTTATTATATCTTAATAATTACTAGAGCTATATATATAAACCTTATTCTTTATATTATTATTAGTCTTATAGTAAAGGTTTAAAAGGCTCTTATAATTAGTAATAAACTTAGAGATATTAATACTAATAAACTTAGATACTCTAGTAGAATAGGGGGTTATTATTATAATAATAAGATATCTTATAAGGAGTTTAATAAGAGCCATAATATTCTAATTAGTATAAGCCCCTTTAGAAGAATATAGAATATTTAAAAATATTACTCTTATTCCTAAGGTAAGATTTATAGATCTATCTAAGCTATTATTAAAAGCTAGGTATCCTATAGTATAAGATTATATCTCGCTAAATAAAGCTCCTATAAATCTATCTTTAAACTACTTCCCCTTATTAAAAGAGGATCTAGTATCTAAGTTAGCTAAGAGAGAAGAAGATATAATACTTATAGGTTTATAAATATTAAAGTTAATATTATATAGTTAAGGTAATAAAGTCTTCTAATTAATAAAATAAAGTTATTATTATAAGATCTTTTAAATAGAAAGATAAAGTAAGTAGTTATAACTCTTTTTAAATAAAATAAAAAAGGAAATAATATAAACTAAATAAACTAAATAAATATAAGAAAGGTCTAGTAACCTTAATCTTCTTACTCTAAGCTCTTATGAATCTACCTTAAGTCTTATTTTTTAACATAGAAAGGTCTTCCTAATATGCTCTTATTTTAGAAGAGCTTATAGCTTTACTATATTAATATCTCTTAAAAGTTAGTATATTACTCTTAATACTTAGGGCTATAATAATAAGGAGTTTATTAGTTTTTATTAATTAATCTAGTTAATCTCGCCATATTTATTAGCTAAGTAAGACTACTAATCTCTATGTTAGTCTTATATATATCTATTTTAGCTACTTTAGCTATAACTTGTAGTTATAATAATATATAAGGGATAAGGAAAGAGATATGCTTACAAGAACCTACTAATAGCATAAGAAAGGGAGGATTTCAGGGTCTATATTATTCCTACCTTAATCCTATAAGAAGGCATAGCTACTATTATTCCCTTAGAACTAAGGTAGGTCTATAAATATCTTCCTCTCTTCTAGATTACGTTTATTATTAATTATATCATTATTACTCGTTATTTATAGATTTTTAGACTTATTATTATATTTAAAGTAGATTAATTATATATATATATATATATATGTTAATAGCGGGGATATATAGATATAATAAAAGTATCTAACTCTCTAAGAAGCTTATAAAAGCTATTAAAAAGAGCAAAAGAATCTACCTCTAGGTAGTATTAGAAAGGGCTAGAAGTAGTAGGAACTAGGAAGGATAATACATAATATAACTCTACTTATAACTAGGTAAGAATATTAAAAATAGGCTTAAAAAGTATATAAAGTAATTTATAGATCTAATTAAAAGAGATTATTTAAATTAAATATAAACCCACTAAGAATATACTAAAAAACGAGGTATCGGATTATTAAGGTATTAATAGTAATAATATATAAATAATACTAAAGTCTGCTACGCTCCTCTCCTCTATGCTCTACTCCATAGTCCTCCTGTAATAGGCCCGTGCGCTAAGGGAGCTTTTCGAAAGCTGCGCAGCTAAGTCTATCTTATCCTATCCTAGTAGTTTATATATAACCTTAGCTTACCTCTCTTTTTTAAAATAAATAGAATTAGTACTCTTATTAGACTTATTAATAAGTAAATCTACCCCTTCTATAGGGCTTTATAAATATAATCTCTTAGCTCCTCTAACCTCTTTTTAATTAATAAATAGATAAGTCTAGATAGGGGCTTAGTCCTAGGCTCTAAGTTAATAGAGTAGCTCTTACTGGTCCTAAACTATAGTATAATCCCTACTAGGTTAATATTAAATACCTTCTTAAAGTCCTAGTACTCTAATAAGGTATTTATTTTAGTCTCCTTAGTATCCTTAGTATCCTTAGGCTTTTAGATATCCTCTAGGTAGTTAGTAGTTAATATCTAGTTAATCTATAGTACTCCTATAAGTATTACTCCTATTTTATTTTTAATATACCTAAGTTCTCTCTTAGTTATAATAAAATAAATACTTTTCTTATATAGGGGAAAGTTCTAGCTTAACTCCCTCTAGTTAAAGTTAGAGTACTTTATTATATACTAAGGGATCCCTAGGATAGTATTATAACTATTATTATATAAAGCTATTTATTAAATACTTATATTATTAGTTATTTAAATAACTAACGTTTGTATTTTATATTTAGGTTGTTTAGATACCTATATTCCCCCAATAAGTTCTAACTTATTAGCTTCTAGTCAGGTATCAGTTATGATCCTCTAATTTATAATATTCTTATTAGCTTTATAATTAATAAGTATAACACTAGTTTTCTAGCTACTCATAACCTAGATTTATATTATTACCTTAATATAATATAGCTAATTATTATCTTATTAAACTATGTATATCGCTACTTAGTTCTCCTCTAGTTATTTACTAAGATAAGGTTTACTCTTATAGTAGGGATAGCTATACCTCTTATAATGTAAGTATCTTAGCGCGATATAGCCTTTCTTTTCATAATTATAATAGATAATTTCCTTCTTACTATCCTATAATAAGTCCTTACCATTCTCTTAGTAGTTATTAATATTATTACAATCGTTATAGGTCTATCTCCTTATAGCCTCGTTTTATCCCTCTAGGTTAATAATTTAACCCTCTAGTTATTATTCCTTATTATTAGTCCCCTAGTCCCTTACTAATAACTTATATATCTATATATTAATTATAGGTTTAGTATTTCTAGCTCTAGTATTAAGGTTAACCTATAATTTTAATAATCTATTTATTATAATATAATAATACTAGAGCTTAGGGTCTAGCTTAGCTATTATATTAGCTACCTAGATCTCCTCTAGTTATTAATAGGGGCTCTCTATTTTAATCTCTTTATAGTAATTAATAAAGCTCTAGTATAATTATCTTAGTGTCACAGCCCTAGGCGTGCGTACTTAAGTGCAGCTGCATTCAGAGCCTTCGTTCTGAATGTCCTATACCTTTTGCGCGTGGCGCAGGGGAAAACGTCTGAAGGGTAGCTGCACCCTTGAGCCCGAAGGGCCCGCACGTGACATTAGTTATTAATAGGCTTATTTAAGCTAGGTTTATATACTAAGGGTCCTAGACCTTATATTAGCTATATTATTAATTAACTAGTACTTTATTATTACTTAAGTAATATCCTTCGCCTTATTACTATAATTAATAGAGAGATATAAGGTCTATTACTTTATTACTAATCATTTTAAATACCTAATAATAAATAATACCCTTTTAAGGTCTAATATAATCTTATTTATTTTAAATTATATATTAAGATTAAATATAAATTAATTAAAATCAATCTAGATACCCCCTTTATACTTAAGTATTAAGAGGTGCTTCCCCTAAAGCTCTAACTAATACTTCTTTACCTTAGGGTTATTATTAATAACTACTTAATAAGTAGCAGGGTTACCTACTAAGGGTAATAATTAGCTAGCTCTTAAAGCCTTAAGATATTCCTATTTATACTTTAGTTAGCTCTTTTTTTCTTCCTCTTCAATAAGCCAATCTAGTTTAGCTTCTATTAATTAGCTACTTAATTCTCTATCAATATTCTTATTATTATTCTATTTCATAAGTATCTTATCCTAAGTTTAGCTATTTAATTACTCCTATCTAGTAGGGGATCTTAATAATAATATTATACTTATTTCCCTAGTAAACTAGTAAGTATATATTATATTATTATATATTATAGTACTCTAATAATTTATACCTCTACTAATATAAGTATAACAAAAGAATATATTATAAATAATATAATATAGAGTAATAGAGTTAATATAGTTAGATATAGCTAAGGTTAAATATTCTTTCCTAGCCCTCTAACTTACTATATAAAGGCTAGAGGACTTATCTAGGGGCTACTTAGTGCCTCCTTATATCTCCTAACTCCTATGGACTTCCCTAACTTAGCCCGCTAAGCCCTTTTCCCCGCGATGTTATCCTAGCTCGTGATATATTATAAGTGGGAAAGATACGTGCGATTAATAAGTTATCCTGAATCTTAGCTTCTTCGACGTGTGCCGAGGTCAAACTTATTGTTTTAGTACTATCCAATTTAATTACGTGACGCGTTTCAACAACGAATTCGCACCTGAGGATATGGTCGAAAGAGCTCGGGAGGTGGCTTATACTCACATGCACGACTGAACCTTTTCTGTCCTGGAAGATTGCGGTCGAGGCTCAACAGGTGGTGCCGTCCTGCTTTTGCCGGACTTGAACACTGTGGTATTTTTGGAGGGCATGTCAATTGCTGATTTCAGCTGTGAGATTTGCTGGTCTATTTTCTCCACGTTGCCTTCTGAATCTTAGATCGCTCTAGTATTTGTATTCTAATGCTTGCTCTGGATAAGGTTTTGTCTGATTTGGCTGTGGATGGTCATTCACCCAAGCAACATATTTTCTCCTCGCTGCAAAACATTGCTATCGTGACACCATCCATGATTTGGTCAATATGGTGGTTTAGAACCGTGCTGTATGGGCATGTTAGACTAGTGCTCATTTAACACTTTTACATCCAACTGCCCTTAGTCCCCAAACATGCGTGAACTCGCCCCTTGTTGCCTATGGGCCAATGAAGCTAATAAACCAACATCAACCAACAATCAATAACGCGACCAACACCACACGACCACCAGGGGCCAAACGACCAACACCAACCGAAAAAGAATAGAAGATCTCCAGTTCATATTGCCCTTTTGGGGACATTCATTAATGTTGTTGCTCCTGATTGGAAAACACCTGCTCGGACGTCCAACTTGGCCAAATAGGGTGGAGCAATCGATGATCAATCAAAGTTGCAACCAAAATCGGGGGCGAAAACAGAATTATAAGTTGAAAGAGGACCAGCCTTCTTCAGTCAAAATTTTGAACGCATCTTCATCCGTATCCATCATTCCCAAGGCAAAACGCGTCCTGCGCACGTCGATTACTTTGTACGTGTTGCTCATTTGCCAGTTACTTGAAAACCCACCATGTCGGAATCTACTGAGCAAGAAGAGAGGAAGTATGAACTTCTCCTGCATAATTCGATGCGCGCAGCTGAACACCAAGAACGCTTGGTAGTAAGTTCTTACACCGCTCAATCTACTCAACATCTATAGCTCATGCCTACTTGCCAGGCTCACCTCCAGGAGAGGGCCGTCCAAGACAGTGAAGATAAGCTTGAAGCGCTATCTGGAAGGCATTTATCACCGAGGATGTCCCTCTTGCAGAGTCTCAAACTGCATTGCGTAAACTTCTGGAGCCTGTTCATGACCAAGGGCTTCGACTTCCATATGCGGAATTGCTCGATGCACCTCTCGAGAATGAACAAGACAAGAAGAATGCCAGCGCAGTCCTCTGCAATCTCCTGGGATTTCTTGGGACTCGACCCATTTCACCTCTAGGCAACGAGCGCTGGGAAGCATGGTGGAACGTCGGACAAGCAGCTGGTGTAAGTTACGCGTCCTTGAACTGCAATTTCTCGCTGTAGCCTAATCAAAATTGTCTCCAGAATCGATGGGGTAATCCAGGGGATTTGCAAACGTTCCATAACTTCATGCGTAAACATACGGAGGTGGACTCCGAGGCGCAGAGAAGTGAGCTCAAGGCTATGGCGACCGGAGAGGAGGATGTGATGAATGCTCTCCTTGAGTTATGGCGGATATGCAATCTGCTTCAAGGCCTGGAAGTGTAACCAAAATTGCCTCGTAGGTTTGTGACCGATGTAACTCGTTTTTTTTTTTTTTTTTTTGTCTCGTTTTCCTCGAGGAATCGTATCGAATCTCTCATATCGAACCACCCATGAAGCCTCAGTCCCGTCAGCCAGCCTGGACTCCATGCATTTAGCATATTGCGGTTGAAGGAATCTACATCTTTTCCTCACTACGTTCAGTGCCGGATACTCTAAGCACACATCATGGTTAGTGATACTTTTTCGAGATGTATCGTACTTTACCGCGCGGTCCTCCATGATCCAGAACTCCTTGATGCTCTCGTTGTTCTCAAATGGGAACATCAGCATCAGCTAGCTGTTCAAGTTTCTATTTGGAATCAGTCAGATATTATCCCTCAGAAAGGCTTGCATTGCAGACTCACAGAGGTGATGGCAGCCGTGTTCCCGACAGAGGCAGTCAAGTTCATCGCGCGAATGTTGGTGAAACCCATCCAAACATGCAAGCCCTAGATCGTGCCGTTCAAGGTCAGCGAGTGGCAGTTGGCCGGGCTGTTATCGAAGAGATTGATGTCGCTGACGTCGACAGAGTCAGAAGCGTCGCTGGTCTCAATGGCCAACGACCCCTAACCTGTGCTCGTCGCCACCTGTCTCTTGACTCTTTTGGGCTCGTTTGTCGGTTTCGGACGCGTGGATGCGGTGAGAGGCTCTTATAAGCGCTCAAGCGCGGCATCGTCCAAAGTTCCATGTTGGACCTCGGGCACAATGGACTCCGGAGAAGCGGTAACTTCGATTCGACCCGGGCTTGCGACTGGCGAAGAGAACAGCAAGCCCGGCAGCAGGTTTGCACCAAGAGAAGGTGCTTGAAAGAGAGAATGAAAGATTTATTTGAGGTAAAAAAAAGGACAGGATAAAAGATCGACAAGTTCGAAAAGAACGACCGTGGCTGATAGAAACGAAGGACATGGTAGGAGAGAGAGATTCTTGCCAAAACATTCATGGCGGTCTCAATCACCTCTACTTATACGTGAGAGTCACATTTCTCATGATGTCTACGCTGATTCCAATTATATCTTTACTTAGGGTGCCAAAAGATCAATAACCCACTGTTCCGTCTCATTTTGAGGGAAAATACTGTTAAAGCCATACTGTGGGCCGCTGTCAAGTCGATCCGCGATGCCCAGGGGATAGGGAGAATCACACTTGGTATCGAATGTGCAAAGTGAGAAGAGAGAAACTTGTTGTTGGTATCGCTAGGGATGAGTTTATTTATGGGCTGGCAGGCCGCTTTCCTCCCCATGTCATGCTGCCAGACAGAACTTTGCTTTCAAAGAATGAAAAGCTGGATAGGTAGGGGCGTTCACCATTTCTGTTAGAAAGAGATCATCAAGTTGGGACGAACAAAAGTGCAAAAGCAAGGACCGAGATGTGAAAGCTTGAGATAATTGCGTCCATCTGGCCTAGCGCTCGAGATTTTGAGTCTTTCGCGAAGAATCTATTCTAAGCGAGTCCCTATTATAAAGCCTTGTAAGGCTGATGACGGAATGAAGACGTGGGTCCCTTAAGCAGTAACAGGGGCCCTCTCCACTTGTCAACTGAGCACGCGCGAAGCAGCAGGATTTTGGTTGACGGGCGGATTTTCACCTAATTCAGGAGACCCTGTGCAAGTATTTGGGCTTGGGTAGTGATGGGATGCAAACAACCTCGTAAGCAAGCAACTGCTCAGTCTGAAAATTGCACCGATCTTCCAGTTGAATTTTGTTTGCACTTGATTGATAGCGCGAATGGCTGCCAGTAGTGGTCAACTTCCTTGCGTTGATATAATGATTCAGAATGGTACAGTTCCCGCGTACAGTAGCGAAGTAGTAGCTAAGTCTCTCGAAATTGCTGGATCGTCTGTTGATTTCTGGATCATCTTGGTAGCTCTCGCTTGGCGATGAAACACAGCACTGCCCTGATCCATCGCCAGTATTCTTGGCCTTCTAATGAATAGATATGGACCCCTTGTTCCAGATTACTAGAACCAATCAAGAATTCCTCCTGTCAGTTGAGCACATGAGATATCCTACAAGTTGACCTTCTTTCTTATCAGCAAGCCTTTCTTGAAGAGACGGTCCACTTCGGCGCTTATACGGAGCTGACGCGGGGTCCCGCCATCTGGTACGGACATGGACTTTTGTCTTCTGATTGACCCTCTCAGTCTTTGCTATTTGCCAAGAATCCTGGAGTGGTTGCAAGCGAAAACAGCGCGCTACATAAGTCTTCGCTCTAGGTAACGGTCGCTCCGGGGTAATGACTTAGCGTAGGGAATTTTCTTATTGGCTTTAAAATTGCTCACCCACAGGGTGTGGATAAGAGAAGGTCATAGGCTACCAATTTCTAGACCATAATCCAGCAATAGTCTCGTCTCCAATTGCTAGATTGCAGTGGAATTTTATAGTTCTTTCACGGTGTCTCAATTTTATGTCATTGGGCCGTTTTCAGGGAATATATTGATCAGTGGTCAGGTGTGAGTTCAGCAAAGGGTTTCCAAGAAATCCTTGGCGTGATGCGACGCTTAACAATTAATAGCTGCATTATTCATATATCCGTGGCACGACTTCCAGGATACCTACTCCCGTGCGAATGAAATCTCCACTGCTGAATCGTCGGACCAGCTATTGATCATAGCACCAGTTATGTAATAGGCAAGTCGGTGTTTGTCCACGAAGACCTCGGGATTATGACAGTTTCCTCTCACAGAAAGTTGGGAAAGTTGTGTCTTCACGGAACGTGAGGGGAATGATCGAAACCGGTCCCTTTATGACTTGGAAACAGAAATCAAGTCACTCTCCCGCTTGTCAGAGACCTGATGCCTTTGTGCGCCAATCCCAGAATAAAGTCAATTACCCCCATGTGGCTGAACGTGGGTGGCAAAAAAGGCATCAGAAGATAAAGGTCGAATTTTGCTGAACCGTCAAAAGTCAGATTGGGGAAAACAACGCCATTTCTTGGAGTATGATTAAACTTCTGACTTTTATCTGTCATTGACGTTACAATACCAGTTCCAGCCCAGCGGCATCTTGCGATGCCGAACACAATCAATCGCCTGACATCATGTGAAGGTAGAGGGTGGATATTTTCCCGCTAAAATCATTTCATTGGGTGTTGTGCATGCGGACTCGGATCGTCTGAATCATGATCTCAAATCTTCCAGGGATGAGCCAGGTTTGGGACCAGAAGGAAGAAAGTTCAAAAAACTCGGGCGTCCCATGTCCAGCCGAGCATCCATCCGGCTGGGACAGCTGTGTCGCTTCAAATGTCACTTGCCAACACCGTCAAGGCCGGCATTCTAGGCCTTTCAACGCTTGGGGCGACGCTGGTCCTTGCTGCGCCCCCTGTGGTTTACAGGTTCTGCGATCTGCTACCCTGTGTGAACAGGCTAGTCCGGCATCGTCCCCGGTATGTTCATGCTCAACTGGAGGAGGGGTACTTCCGGCTGCTTCACCTTCTTCCCGGACAGGGTGATGACGGGGTTCGGGTGAGGTCACGGAGCTGGCCCAGGAGGCCCTGGAGCTCATCCCGCAAGCTGTGGACGACCCTCGGAAAAACAGGGAGAGTGAAAAGCCCCTCGGGCAACACGTGTCGGAGAGGGAAAGAAGACGAGCAAGGGCCTGGACAGGCAGGCTCTCCGTTTACTGCTGAACCACACTTGATTCGAGTCTCGAGAGGACTGTTTGTCAAGAAGCTGGCTCAAACGATGGGATGGTGTTATTTTGTGGCAAGCTGGAAATAAAGGTTGAGCTTGGAACAGAGTCTGCGTTGAGCATGGCGACGTTCGTAATTTAGGCTCTTCCCAATGACCAGACTGATTCACCAGACGGTGTCGCGTTCACACCTGGTCAGCTTTACAATCTCTCCAGGATGCGCCTCAGCCGCTGGTATCTTGAGAAAAAACCTACCACGTTAATGGATGGGGTAAAAGCTACCAGATGAGTTGTCTGCCGTGGCCCTTGAGACTATATCCCAGGGGGCCTTGGGGTATGTAACAGACGTTGAGAAAGATAGCATCATTTCCGAGAGCAACTTACTTCTACGAGTTATTAGTTCAAGGGTGTTAGTCACGTTTCATGAAGCCGTAACTACCGGAAAAGCATGACTCTGGCATTCTGCTGTTAGCGCTGCAAAAAAATGAATGCCGACGCGCTTGTGCGATGGTACTATCGGCCGTTCGGTCGGTAGCAGGAAAACGTTTGCGGCGGTTGCCGTCGTGGGTTCCAGACCCAAGGAAACGAGGGAGCAGAAACCTTGTCGAGCTTTAGTACGCGGTATGGAAAGATAGGATCCTTGAGTGCCTGGGTATGATTATCGATAAGATCAAGGAATATGGCACATTTTGGCCGCATCTGCCTTTTCCCCCCACCCCAATAAGCCCAAGACAGTACTGGCGCCGCTGCATCTTCTGGACGCCTATCACATCAAGCACACCTGAAGGTCTCCCAGCTTCAACCGGCAGTGCGTGAAGCTGGTGTGCGCCTATGAGGATAACGAGGAGATGTCTACTGAGACCCTTGATGCTTTCTGGAAAACAATGACGTGAAAGAAGCCAGCTCGACGATCACTTTGGTGTGTATATGTCAGAGCATGTGAAGACCATGATCACCGACATGGGAGTCTGACTTAACTCAGAAGAAGCGGAAAGGGCAAGAACAAGGTTCGTGCGATATTTTCTGGCAGGCAGTTGAGATGAGCATTCTTGCGGCCGCAACTGCAAGATAATTAACCCCCTTGTGGCTGAACATGGTTGGCAAAAGGCACCAGAAGATTTTCTTCACCGCGAAGGGCCGAGTTTGTATGGTACCCGAGAAGGTGGGAAGGCAGCCTGGTTTGTCTGATGTTTTTTCGGAAGTGCCTTTCATCATTTTGCCTACCAGAGATGTTTACAATAGGCTAATTGAGGTTGGAAGCATAAATAAGAAAATTAAATCGGGAAATTATACCCAAGTCGAGATACGCTTAGAATGAAATAAGCCAATTCCGTCGTCTTTACCTCACGTTATGTTCCAAGATCCCGTTGTGTTGTACCCTTCGTGATGATGGTGGGCGCTCGCTAGCTCAGAGCAAGGGTCACTGTAGAGGCTTTCAGGGACGTCGCTATGGGGTTTTGAGACGGCCTGGGTAGGTGCTTCGCATGTTAGAATTACAATGCTTCCAGTTTTTCACAATCATCTTGAACATCAACCGCGTTTCGTGCGAACTCTGGCCGTCGACAAGATAGAAACCCCGCGCAAGCCATTGCTACTAACAATTATCCAATGAAGTCTAGCGGAAAATGCACAGATGTCTGAAACCTTCCACGAGATGATCGGTGGAAAGCCTGGCTGGCCATCAGGCCTTGTAGGTCGTACATGCAGTCTGCTGATATAATTCGCCTTGGGTTATCCGTTTCCGGCTACTTGATTACGTAGTCGTACACATTAAAATTATTTGCTGCAGCCTACCATAAGTAAGTACGTAGTGTGTCTGTCTACCATTGACGTACAAAAATATACACATACATACATATAATATTTGTTGCTGGTCAAACTCTGGCCACAGGTATTGCTTGAAGGCCAACTTAGTCTTGGATCAACTTGATCAGTCTGAACAATTAGATTGTAGGTAGGTAGGTAGGTCGGTAGGTCGAGTCAGAAATAGTTAACCGACCGAAGCAAAGGTTTCAAGGCTGAGTTGATTGATGGAGGAACGTGGGCAGCAAAACAGACAGTCTTTGACGGCAAAAAATGATGAAGATGCGGCCAGTGTGGATTGAACACACGACCTTCAGATGAATTGAGTGAAGTTTGCAGGACTTGGGTCCACTTCAGTCTGACGCTCTCCCAACTGAGCTATGTCCGCCACGATCTTCGATATGGTGGAGGTGTACTTGCAATTTCTTCAACCAAACCAATCCACGAGACGTGATGCGTGTGGCTCCACCGAAGGCTCGTCGCCAATCATCTAGCGCGCAGCTCCGCAACAGCGGGCCTTGTTTGGCCCGTCCGCCGAGAGAGGTCCGGCGCCATCTTGACTCAAGATCAAACGATCTGGCAGTGTCGTCGCTCGTCCTGGCCGACGAGCAGTTTCAGCTTCTTCGCGGTGCTGCAACGGTTCGCTGAAGATGACCAAGTATTGGCTAGATCCTCGTTTCCCCCATTTGCTGCAGCGTTATATACTTCGTCTGAAAGACGTCGTGACAAGCGTCTCGGGAAGATAAGGCGGGGACTTAGGCTAAGCAACAGAACGAATGCAGTGATCCTGGAGAAAAGTGGATAATTCGGAAGACGACGGTCCGGATATGTTCGAAGACCACCCGGATTTGCAGCCGGACTCAGTCCGGATACTAAATTATTTAAAGGCCGAGCTAGTCTTGAATACCAGCATTGAAATAGGCAACGCAAACTTTGGTGCGACAATGACTCGGTTGCCAAAGGGTCGATTGAGTCATTATCTTCATAAGGTCAAACTTGCGGCAACAATCCAGAAATTGTCCCGGCGCCACTCGACTGAGGCCGATTAAGCAATCTGTTGTTGTTCTATCCCAGCGACAGAGTAAACCAGATGGGTGCCATGATCAGCACCATACAAAGTACGGCAGCCACACCTAAACGGAGTCAACGGACACACCATCTCCCCACATCTGCCTAAGCGAAGCCACCCATGTTCAGCCACATGGGGTTAATTACACTTTCTTACACAAATGAACCCATATCATGTGCTCTACTATGCACAACACACTTTAGATAATACCCGGAACGCTACTGCTGCCTTCCACTCTTCTACACCTCTCCCGGGGTTTCAAATGTTAGCGTGTGAATTGCCCCACGATACTATACCTAAATAGCGCAGATTAGCATAGTACTAATACTTTTAAATTAGTATTATTTATATTGTATATTTAGTAGCTAATACTACTACTACCTAACTATTAGCTAGTTATAATTAGTAGACCTAGCGAGGTTATTATACAGATAGGTATTAGGGTTAGTAGTAGTAGGAGAAAAATCTGCCCTCTTTTTTAGTATTAGTAAGTAGGCTTCAGCTTTTATATTAGAAGTCACTTTCCTTAGAATCCCTTAGAAATCGGGTGAAAATAATAGAGTTATAACTTTAGCAAAAAAACCTAGTTATTAGATAGGGACTAGTGGGGCAATTCACTACGCTAACATTTGAAACCCCGGAGGAGGTGTAGTGCCTTTTGCCTCCAATGCCCGTTGACACGATTGCGAAAAGAACCATGACTGACAAAATTTAGTGGATAAGCTTTATGGTAAACCCGACCCTTCATTGGCAGTTAGGTTCTATCAGTGGCTCGTGGCTTCGCTTCACGGTCCAGGGAGGGGTGTCAGTCAAACATGGCCATGCTTACCACTCGCGCGATCCCTGTCGGTTCCGGCTCAGCTGGTAAGTGCCGTATCAAACCACCAAAATCAAACTCTGACTGGTCTGGTGTATATTTAACCCCTAGCTCTAGTATCGTAGGGACAGAGTTTCTCGGCCAGAAAATCGTTTAACAGCACCAACGATAGGAAGTAAATATAGGAGCAGCTCAAGCCACAAGAACCTGACCAGGGGGTAAAACTTCGGCCTGCAACCGCAGTAATGGTAAAGATTGATATGGTGTCTCGCGTAGGCACACCAATGACTCGTGATATGGACTGAACATCAAAGCCAAATCTGTAGCGACCTATCACTGCTGTCCTTTCCAGGGTCGTGTGCAGCGCGTCCAGCTACCGCAAGAGGCTAGACGCGTCCGCACATTGTAGTGTCGTTTACTAGATGAGACGTTGTGCATCAGCGGTCCGGATCGCTGGGGCCTAAGAGCCAACAAGCCTGGTTGGTTTCCAGCAGCATTCGGGCAATGCGAGTGCGCAGTCAGAGGCGAAGGCGCGTGGAGATCTTTCTTGAGGCTAGGAAGCGAATTACCTGGGGGAGTACAAACTTCTGGCCGTGGCTTTGTTACAAAGATTGGATGCGCCCCTGGAGCTCTGGTTCCCTGTACTCTAAGGGATGGTGTGGTCGGATAGAGGAGCCGATTTCAGCACGCTCAGACCCTGCTCTACCGTGCTTTGATGGTTACATACGCCATGTGATGGTTGGACGGCTATGGCCATAAAGTTTCGGACTTTTGAAGTGTCAGGCGATTCCAGCGCCGATGAGTAATATCATCATGATGGCATATCCCTCGTTGAAATTGACACAGGGCTGCTTGAGCTATGATCAAGTCGGCGACCATCAAATATTCACAAACCCCAAGATCATCGGGAGAAGAAGCTCCTCCTTGTCTAAGCTGGATGTTCAATGACTCAGCGAATAACAGCGGGCGATTAGGTCAAGTACGAGGCCAATGTGGCGCCAGACGGCCCAATCGAATTAGCCTGCCCGCCCAGCTTAGCACCGTGGAACACCCGAGAAAAGTGTGAGTACGACTCGCGTACGAAGGCCTCCGCGGACGCGGTGTGGGCTATACGTCCCCTCTATTAATCGCGCCTCAGAATCCTTTGTGTTGCCAGCCGAGACCGACCTCGCACTCTTTGAGCTTCCGGGTCCGGAAAGGATCCTCCCAAACTGAGGTTATTTTTCCTTGCAGAGATGCCAACCTCGACTCCGCGCGGTTTTGCCTACTGTCCGGAGACTGTACGCGCACCTGCCCGGCGAGCTGCGGACAACTCCCGAGTACGAAGACTTCGAACATGCAGTCGGGCTTGTCGCGGCGATCCCATCCGAAGACGCGAACTGGTTGCAAAACTTGTAAATCGAGAAAAATTAAGGTCAGTTCACGCGTCTTTCCGTTATCGAACGGGATGCGGTTAGTCCGATCTCTCGTGCAGCTCGGCATCCCGGAGCTCTGCGATCTACTGCCGGGAGTCTACATGCCCGTGCCCCTTGTGGTAGAGGCTGGTTCGATAGCCGACGGGACGGAATGTTGCTACTTTGTTTGATTTGCAGCAACACGATAACTAACACAGAGAAACCCCTAGTGTGACGAGCAGAGACCAGCTTGCAAAAATTGCATCAAGCATGGAGTTGCTTGTGGATTCCTGTCGTCGCCATCGCGAGACCCAATGTTCTCGCTGTCTCAACATGCAGGAGACTTGAACTTTCTCGATCTGGAACTGTTGCACCACTACTGCAACTTCACCGCCTATACTCTCTCAGAGAACACTCTGATGCGGGAGTTCTGGCGGATGAACGTTGTCAAAGTAGGGGTTGATTGCGACTACGTCATGCGTAGCGTTCTCTCTCTTGCTGCTCTCCACCTAGCACACCTTTGCCCAGAGAGAAGGGAGCACCTTCTGCAAAAGTCCATGGCCCATCACGAGATGTCTTCGCGAACGGCCGTGGACTTGATGCAAGAGGTGCACGGAAGCAACAAGCCACAATTGTTCATCTTCTCCATCCTCACCATTTACATTGGTAAGCGCTTACTTTCCGGCCTCATTGAGAGTCTTCGCTGACTCTTGCTGTTCTCGTAGTGCTGGCCAATTCTCAACATCTCAGCGATGCGCCGCTGGCCGGCGTGGAGCAGTCGCCGGACTGGATCGTCCTGTTCTGCGGGACCAGGTATCTAGTGGGAGAGCCAAACGACAATCACTTAATTTCGCCCATTATCACGCGAACGGCGAGACACTTCCAGATACGCGAGAGGCCGTATCACCATACACACCTCGGGGATCTTGAGGCGAACATCAACGCGTCGGAGAGGGACGACGGGCTACTGGCCATATACAATCGCGCGATCAATGAGCTTTACAAGTCGTACGGGACGTTTTACGAGTGCACGGAACCGCAGGACATCACGGACGTGTTCGTCTGGATCGCCATGGTTGCCGATGATTTCCTTCCGCTGCTGCGTGATTCCCGGCAAAAGGCTCTGGTCATCTTCTTGTACTTCTGCATGCTTCTCAAACAACTGCCCAGCCAGTGGTGGCTGGACGCGTGGTCGAGCAACCTGTACGGGAAAACGTACGGAATGTTAGACGACGAGCACCGGGTTTGGATCAGAGATCCCACAATGGAATTCAGCGAGCTGTGTTCATGACATCTGACGGCCGATCTAAAGATGCAACTTTTGTGTGATTCCATCTTGCAGGCGCATGCATGCCGTTTGGCGTGGCTTCCGATTGACGAGCTGCCTGCGTTACTTCCGAAGCTGAGCAGTCTTATCAGTCCCACTAAGAACATTCTTACGATACACATTCCTGATTCTGATGATGTACCAGATTGTTCCTTGCAGGCAAGACGCATCTTGAGCTTCAAGGGAAGGTAGTTTCTTTCGTGCGTTCGCCCCACCGTTTGAGCTCTGTGTCTCATTTCGTAGTACCGTATCACTTTACCGTGTCGATCCGAGCTATGTTCAGAAGGAATAGTAGGCTCTGCTTACTGAGCTTCTATTTCCTGTGAGAACGACGTCTTGTTGGATAGGCACCGAATCGGCTGTTGGTCGACACGATCAACTCGGCTTTGTCTCCGATACCTGGTACCGGTGCAATGCTCTGGTGACCGCTACAATTTAGGCATGGTGCGTAAGGTGCTTGGAAAAGTTTCCGTCGTCCAAGGCGCTCGAATCTATCGGACTGGGGTCATTTCGAAGGTAAGGCTACTTCGTTTCGTACGCTTCAATGAGGATCACGTGGGTTCCGGTATAATTCTCGAAGGAGGATGGTTGAAAGCGTTGGGCAGCACTGTAAGATCGCCATTAGTATTTTGTTTCAAACAAAGTACCAAGTATTAGTTCTTTCAGTGGCGAAGGTAGCGCAGCAGAGGAGACGTAAATCACTTACCTCATGACCGCCTTGCCCGAATGTGCAGACATCACCGACTAACGACGCACAAGCGCGACTCTTCTTTGAGTCGTTAGCCTGCACGTATTTTCCGTCGGGGATTACCGTCACGCTTCCCCAAGCGGGTTGCTCTCTACTCAATACACCCTTTCCGGGCCTTTCCAGGCCTTTCCTGGGACCTCAGAGCGCGATTAACAGCGTCAATGAGTCTGTAGATACCTTAGCCTCGAGGGGCTTGTTCGCCGGGAAAGGATTGCGTCCTGTCCTCCTGCTCAGGACGCGCATGAATTCGAAAATCGAACCAAGGAAAACCGCGAAGGCGGACGCAAAGTTATATGCCCCTTGTTTTAATAATCAACCATGCGACGCGAATCGTAGCCGGAGCTTTCGCATCCCTCGTACTCCTGCCGAGTCCGAGCTCGTCGGTTCCTTCGCGCAACACGGTCACGTGCGAGTGTCTTGTACTTCCGAATTCTTGGTTGTTCGACGTGGCTGGTGTGCTGCGCCATTCACAATAACAACCCTGTAGACATGGCAAATTAGCATGAACTCAACGCGAAGGAAAACCAGTGTGACCGCGGAATACAGAAGTCCCAGACCACAATGATGCTGAATTAAAGGAGTTTCATATGAATGACAGTATCACATCAAATATCCACTAATGGACATGTGCATAATTTGTCTGAATGCGGCGTTTCGGCTCAGCCATCGGTGACGAAGGTGTTTTGTTCCTCCCCGGTTGAGGTTTGCTTGCTCATATTAATTGAAGCTCAGTCAGTATTTTGGTTCTCGAAACTTTGAGCTAGACTGGAATTTCTTGATTGAGTTATGCAAGATTCTCTCATGATAAACAGAGCAAACCGTCTCCACTTAGACATGCTATACGTCGCAGACCCCCAGAGCTTCCGGCTCCGGCCGAGGGCCTCCGGCGCCCGACAGACTCACACCTGACGGAGCGGGCCCGGGCCTGACACCGTTCGCACTTGTGACCATACCTTTCGAGCAAAACAAGCATATCACACTGCCTTCAGAAGAACCCTCCACAGAATTGATTTGCGTGATACTTTTGTATGAAATTATTCGCAGAGGTGAAATGCGCCGCGGGATACTCTCATCAAATGCCGCAAAGCCCGGGACCTTTCCGGAGCTCCCGGGCGCTTCTGGCGCCCCCTCCCCCCGAGCGCTGCTCCCACTTCGCTGGGCTGTACCTGTATATATAGACCCCTACCCGCAGCCACTCTCTTTCTGCCGCAGTAGACGACTCCTTCCCTTCTGCCCTGCGCCCGTGAGTGTAACATTAAATAAGTTGCGAACCTTCGCAGACCCATTCCATGGCGGCCAAAAACATTCTCATGTCAAGTAACCCTGGTCGAGAAAATAATTGCATATATCCCATCGAGCGCTGCTGGCCTACAATACAACACTGGTGAAAAGACGTGAGGGGTACTAGCAGTAAGAGAAGCCGTCTTATTTTATAGCCAATAATTTTGTGGTCGAGGCAGATTGGAGAAAGTGCGGAGAATAATGGGTCCACTTTGTACTGTACAGTCCAGCAGCGTTTGATAGGATATTACCGTATCCAGAGAAGAAACAATCTATCAGAAATCAGCGGATCTCATCCGTCGGTCGTCGTAGTTTGGCTGTAGTCGGGCTGAGTACATGAAGCTCGGCTGAGCATTTGGTCTCCCAGACATTTAGTCTCCCAGGGTACTCCAGGACCTGCGCTATGCAATCTGTTCAAAGGAGTTGAAATAAGAAAATGATTGACGTCAAGACACGCCCTCGATCGGCACTGGTGCAGGGAACCTTGCCTTTCGCTGCACCCGTGTCGGAATCCGAAGCGTCTCCCTCGGGGCTGAATGCGAAGGCGGGGTCGACAATCCACGACTCATCAACGTCAAGCCGCTGCTATTCGGGTTCCTGTTGAGGGCTCATTGACGCCAATTCCTTTGGATAACATTGAGCAAAGGAGAGAAAAGAAAAAAAAAAAAAAAGATGGATTCGTCGGTCTCGCGATTGGAGAATCTCCCGACCGAAGTACTCATCCACATCCTCACTCACATCGGGGACGTCCATTGCGTGTGGAACCTACTCATATCCTCACCAGCCTCATACCGCATCTTCAACCAATACAGCAGAGAGATATTCTGGCCTGCCATCTCAGAAAGCACAGTCCCATCGCAGACCCAGGAGGTGATCCGCTTCATCCTGCAGCTCCGCGCCGGCGCCTTTCAGAAAACGCAGTTGGACGACGTGATTCGCAAGATCAGGGATCGGGAAGGTGGCATCGTCCTCGGGAAGAGCGAAGAGCTTGGATACGATCTCCCGACGAGAGACCCCGCAAAGACCCCGTCGCTGCGCGTCCTGCGTGCCGTGCTCGAGCTGGCGGCTCGGGTCCATCGTCTAAGTCGCTCGTGCATTGATTACTACCTGCAGCAGCTGGCTGCTGCCAGGGAAAAAGGGCGGGTTGAGTGGTCGTCTGAAGAGGGCGTCACCCTGACTCCATCTTGGATAGAAGAACAGCGGATCCTGCGGGCGTTCTGGCGGGTGCAGCTAGTGCTGGAGTTGAAGCAGGCGGCGCGGAGTTCGCGTGTTCTCTACACGCCGGAAGACGAAGACCTTGAAGAAAAGCTGGACGTCGAAAGGTTCTACGACAGCAGCACGAGTAATCTCAAGGCTGCGTACCACGAGGTGATGACGGCGGTTGAATACCTTTGGGCACTAGGACGCGACGAGAAGGACGCTCGCTTCAGTACACGAGTTCAACTACCGGCGCCAGCATGGAATTCAAGAGACATTAGACCGTCGACTTTACGCATGCCAGATACTGGTTCCACGCGAAGGTCGTCTTTGGTTCTGCCCACGGACGGTCTGTGGATTGTAGATAGCATGAGCCGTGGCGCGCACTCGCCGATAAAGTACGCCGGCTTCGAACCGTACCGGGCCTTGGGGTTTGCGATTTGGGACAGACACAGACTTGCAGATATGGATCTCGCCAGCCCGCCTGGTCATGGTCGGGTCACCGGATTGGGTTCCTATTTCTCACATTGGGTACGACTACTAAGCTCCGAGGACTTGGCTCGGGCAGAAGAGACCATGCGGGAAGCAGAAGCTCGGGGGGGCAGACTGGAACCATTGCAGCCTGTTATTCAGGACAACGCATCATGAGATTACGACGTAGTCTTTACCTCGGTCCGTACGCGGCGAAGACTGAGGAAGACCTCCGCCGCTGAGATGGCCGAAAGTGAGCACGAGCAAAATCTAGAATAGTATTAGATCGACGTTGCTAACTTCTGTCTAATTACTTGAGTAGCGCCAGTGCATCTTTCCCTCCAATTGAGAATGCGTGATGAGCCATATCCTTTGCCAAAATTAGCTCGCCAGCCCGGTTACCGGGAGCCCTTGCCAATCTCCGCTGCGATTGAAATAAACTCGGGCTTTAATTGATCTCGCGAGATGGGAGGCCACTTCCAGTGCCTTTTCCTGCAATAATATGTGCATTTTGAATGAACCTAGCTCGAGCTCACTTCGGAAACTCCCTTCTGAACTTAATTGATTGCCTGGAATATATTATGCATTTCACTCCAGCTCGATGACAGCATCGCGAGGCGGTGTGACAGTGACCTGGTCAGAGGTTGCCTCGCTCGCGTTAACATCGGAGCCTGCAATATTACCGTTCTTGAGCTGATCCATGCTGGCTTCTGCAAGCTGCGGAGCTGAAGCGAGCCGTTCGACAGTCTTTATCATAGGCTCAGTGGGTGCCTTTGCGGGAGGTGCAGTGGCTGCGATATCGCGGCGAGCTTGGCGAGCCGCCTCCAGAAGTCCGCGTGCAACGCCAGCGTCAAACGCACATTTTCCGCCGCTGCAAGCTTGAAGATATCGAAGAAATCGACGATACACGCGATAGGTCGCGTTCTTCTTCCAATCCAAGGCTGCGTCAGTACCGAGGCCTGCGCGTAGCTGCGACGCGATCCAGGCGTTGCCATGCGGTGCGTCAGTGTTGGTCGAGTCGACTTTAGCAGAGTCGGCCAAAATGAACGAGACGATGGTTGCGTCATTGACCTCTTCCTGCCCTCTAAAGATCTGGTGTGCTCTTTTGGTGACGTGCTGAAACCTCAGAGACGAGGCTAGGTTGACGAGGTATTTCCCTGTCGTCACACCCGGTACAGTGAGATTCCTGAACACCTGCTGTTTAGTGTCGCCAGATAGCGTCTTGTCGTTAGGGTCACATCTGAACAACCATTCCGCAAATTCCGCTGCGGTGTCGACGTGCTCTTGCTTGCGCAGGTCGATCGGCTTCCACGTCTTGATGGGTGTGTTTAGAGCTGGCTCCGTACGGGCACGACCAGCGCTGTCAACCTTCTTCTTCTTCGGCTCCGGAGCTTCACTGCCACTAGGTGCAATGAACTGGCTCATGCCGACGTTGGTGCCAGACATGTCACTGTAGGTTCTCTTCTCTCTGACTTTGGTCTCATAGACCGTTGGCTTGGTGATCTTGGCGCCACTGGACAGCTTCGCCTTGAGATGATTGCCGGATTCAGTTTTTTGAAATGGGGCTGGCGCGGCCTGGCTCTTCTTGAAGAGCGAATTCTGGTTGCCGCCAACCTTGACACTGGATGAGGAGTGTTTTTGGGCGGAAGGTGCAACGTTCGGTCTGACACCTGCCTGGGTCGACAGTCCATAGCTGTTCTGCATGTCTGGTTTAGCGAAAGTGCTATAGAATCTGGAAGCTGGTGGTTACCTTCATGCTGCCTGATGTTTGGGAAATCTTGGCTTACTCTCGATCTTGGCAACTGCAAAGGGCTCAGATTTGCGTCAATAGAAGACGATGACTCGTCGGGATTCTGGGGGTTCGACCTCTTGATCGTAGGTGGCTCGAAAAAGGTAAGTTGAAGGTGGTTAAAATGGGGGAGCTATGTAGTTTAGTAGGGGCGCGAGGAAGGCAAAGTCGAATATGTGAAGGCTTGTCTGAGTGTTTGTATGAGATGGATCTTGCGGAAAGAGCAAAGAAGAAGAGGCTCTAGTACTGGAGTTCGAGGAGTTGGATTTAAGAAGGTGGATGCAAATTCCTTTTGGCAGGTTACGACTCAAGAATCGTGGAGCTTTAGATCAATTCACGTAACTTGGCTGGTCTAAGTATTGAATCATGAGAGACTTCTTCAGTAGAGGTAGGCCCGAGGATGATAATCTGAAGAACGAGGAAAGTGCGATGAGTAAAAAGAGCTAAACCTGGCTCCAGGGAGGAACGTCCTGGATGCTTGGATGTTCCTACTTACCAGCGAGGCTGTATGCCTACTGCTTTACAGATCTAATGCAACATGATCGCGATAATTCAAAAGCATTCAAGTTCAGGAGCCGAGAAGATCAAGGAAACTTGAAGGCTACAAGCTGTTTAAGCCCAGCCTCTCCGTTTGTGACTATTACGGGCGATTCTCGTACTCAACTGAACGAAAAGCATGGAAGCAGTGAGAGACCTGAACTCCCAGTCCAGAGGCCTATTGGTCAAGACAGTAATTCAAAGTTTCGAATCCCACTTTACCTCCGGGACCCGGTCGAGAGCACAAGTTCTCCTTCGGCAAGGTCAATATCCTGCTCATTATTGCCAAAGTCATCTCCAAGATCAACTGTGATTGCAACAAACTCTTTCTCACAAGAGTTCTGAACAACCCATGACTTCTACTTCCTGCATCATGATGTGAGTCATAGAGTTGCGGACGAAAGACATCTGAGCGACCATTCAATAGAGAGCCAGCTGAGACCAGCTGGCAGAGTGCATTCCTGGGATCCCTTCGCGGAGGACCGAAGCGGGCGTCATATTTGCGAGCGACCGTCTGCAGTCCACCGAGTGCCACGTGGTGTAGTAGAATGGATCACCGCCATTCCCCCTTTTTTACGATTGCAACTCAACCATGTGCGCGCGGCTAATCGGAGGGAACTAGCAATGCTGCCTGTTGAACGAGCCACGTTTCCGTGCCCGAATTCGGCAAAGCCGTTCCTGAAACCAGCCACACTGGGCGCCTGTCTCTCTGCCTTGGCTGACACCGCACCGCATAGGAATTCCACCCCCGCTGGCGGTCGGACTGAAACTTCGTATCGGACGCGCTAGGAGCGCCGCCTCACCACGGTTCTCCTCAAAAACCAAACGTCGAGGCAGCAGGATTCCTGAATACATATATCTGTTGTCAACTGCCGCCCGGCAGACATGACGACGCGCCGCTGCTCTCTGTCACTCTTTCACACACAGCCAACGCAAAATTTAGACCCGCCTTTAACTCGTTCCGCACCTCTATCTCAGTCCCCCGCTAAGGGTGCACGTCGCGCACCGCACGCCGTTCCGCTTTCGAGGATGGAGCCGGCCGTGTCTCTCCGAGGACCCACCTCGGGGCCGGCAGATTCCCGAGCCCGGCGCGTCGAGTGCGGCGCCTCCGCCGAAACATCGCTGGCGGCTTTTACCGATTTGCCTCCGGAAATACATCTGCTCGTATCCAAACAACTCATCTACCCCGATGCGCTCTCGTTGAAACACACAAGCAGCTACTTCTACTACCTGGTGGACACCGGTGTCCGGCTGAAAGTAGAATGGCTCATGGAGCGCCGGATGTTGCACCTCGAATGCCCCAACGACAAGCGATGTGATCTAGGCAGCGATCTCCGGTTTTGCAGAGGCAGCGTGCCGTGAGTCGTCGCCAACTGTCACAACGAAAAATGATATTGAGACCGTGTTGCTGACATGCACTCAGGCTCCTGATGCAACGACGGCGAGAGCACATGGAGTGCGAGTCACGGCCCGGCCTGGGGTGTCTCGTCTACGGCACTACCGTCTGCTCTCACCGAAGAAAGCTCGGGGCGCGGTGTCAGCGCTGGCTGAGGCGGCGGCTGACGGTCGAGCTCTGGTGGGTGCTGATTGCCTTGATCCCGGTCGTCTGCTGCTGGATGTGGATGGCCGAGTTCGCAACCTGGGTGTCCGGGTCGATAGCACTCCGATCATGATTCGTGGCAGGACGCTCGTTGCTATCAAGGTTTTGCTGGCAAGATGACGACGGCGTCTCTGCCCTGTCATGTTTTTATGAAGCATGCACACCATACATACATACCACCTAATTGTTAATTCCTTTCTCATCGCAATCCTCCGTTTCCTGATTTCGCGGTGGCGGGAAAAATTGCGCCTCTTCTCTGCAGGTCTATTAACGGCCTGGTGCAGCAAGTCACACAATGCCCAGTCAAATTGTTGCAAACAACGTTGTGCGACTGCATTCCCCGGTTTGAAGAGCGAACCGGCCAATGACAACGAGGAAAGTCGGCCGTGGAACCCAAGGTGTGAACGGAACCAACAGCAGATGTATCTGTCTGCTCATGTTGGTGGCTGATTTCAGCGCTCGTTGGTTTATGGGAGCGGTGTGCGGTGGAGCCCTGTTGGTTGGGTATTAGCATTGTACCTACTACACAAGTTCCTATTTAGAGGCCAACGTCCCCCTGGAGCATTTCGGGGCGGGAGCGATGTGAGATTGTCTCTTCATTCCCATTTCCATCCATCAGTTCCGGTCATTCAGGCGCGCCGGCCGAAGCTGCTACTGAGGAATACCGCCCCAGGGCGTACAAAAAGTGGCCATGGACGATTTGCGAGAAAGCCAGAATGTGTGTTTCGCCGAGTCGCTCCTTTTTCGTTCCGACTTCATCGTTAATTGTGCTTTGCACGTACTAGAGTCCAATCGAAGTGGATCCGACGTCCGACTTTGAGGAGGTAAGCTGTCACGGTCGTGGCGGCCCCCGCGCACAGAGAATTGGAATTGATCAGGTGCTGCGATAGGAGAACGAGGTTCCGTCGCTGCGCTCCATCAGATCGAGTATCTTGGAGCACCAGATCGAGAATGGGAGGAGGTATCACTCGTATAGTGCAGGAAGTACGTCAACACTCCCTCGGCGAAACTGCGAAGCCTCGTTTTCCCTGGTCTTGATATGACTGATGAACGACGCAGAGTACAATTATCCCAACGACGATGTAAGAACCCGATTGCATCAGCGCATCGAAATTCGTGGCTCTGACAGCTTGACAGAAAGAGAGAGAACGCCTGGGTGAGTAAGCCGTGCGCTGCTGCTGGAGATGCCATATTCTGTACATGATTTTGAGTGACCGGTTCTCTCTAGACTACCAGCACCAGATCTGGCTCATCTGCTTCGACGGCGAACTGGCCCTGAACCCAGGTCATAAACATGCTCGGAGAGTGTTGGACATTGGGACCGGCACGGGCAGCTGGGCGATTGACTTTGGTAAGTTGCATAGAATTCCTCCTCTTTCGGGGAGCGGAAACGATCATTGATTGCCAACTGACGGCCTACACGAAGCGGACACATTCCAGTCGGCCCAGGTAAGCTTTTCACCACCGGCTGATTCAGATGATGGTCTAAACATTCACAGGTCATCGGGGTAGACTTGAGCCCGATCCAGCCCGAATGGTATGTATGCGGAAATGAAAAGTCCTTGAATCAATCATGCCGCCCGGGATTTGAAGAGCGGACTGATCGTGCACAGGGTTCCAGGGAACTGCGACTTTGAGATTGACGACCTCGAAAAAGACTGGACCTGGAGCAGACCATTTGACTTCATCATGTGTCGAAGCATGGATGGCTCCTTTTCCGACGTGCCAAGCATCATCCGCAAGATTTACGAGTAAGCCCCTCCCCTCCTAGCATGAAGTCAAGGTCAACAATTGCTGCGGGAAAGAAAAAAAAGCCACTTTGCCGAGCATGATGGGATAACAGCCGCCTTATCAACAGCAATTTAACACCGGGAGGGTACTTTGAGTTCGGCGGCCTGGCGCTCCCTCTTGGCTGCGACGACGGTTCCCTTCCATACGACTCAGCAATCTGGCGCTGGCACGCGGTGTTGTGCCACGCTGCCGAGAGACTCGGGCGTCCGATTCACAGCTTTTCACGATATCTGGACGCTATGCGGGCGATAGGTTTCGTCAATATTAGGTGTCGCAGTTTCAAGTGGCCTCTCAACCCAATCTGGCCCGCGGGCCCCAAGCTGAAGGAGATTGGGAACTACCATTACTGGAACTTAGAGACGGGGATGGAGGGTCTTTCGCTGGCCCTGCTAACGAGGGGAATGGGTTGGGACGAAGAGAGGGTGCGACGGCTTTGTGACGAGGCGAGGGTTGATTTGCGAAATGGGAGCATCCATGCTTATTGGCCAATGTGGGTGTGCGATATCTTTCTTATAGTGGGCTTCGATTTGCTGACTTTGTGGTAGACACTGTGTATATGCAATGAAGCCTTTTGTGGGCTGATGAAACGGACAATAGAAGACCCACGCGAGTTTGGCGGAAGAGACAGCTTAGGAAACCCTGGCGCTGACTATCTTTCTGCCTGTCGGGCGAGATTTCTTGGTAGTGAGGAATCCAACAGAACTTGCAATCTCCGCGTCCGACGATTTCTCAGAAGCTGATGAGAGCGGTATGATAACCGAGGAGATGGCCAACTGATTACGGGAATTCTAGTCCTTCACGGCTCCTCTCTCTCGAAGACAACCATCACTCTAGTCAGTTATCAGGTCATCGAACGGAGTTTTCGCCTAAATGGACATGCCTGTCTGTCAATAACCTGGGATGTTGGCGCTGTGCAAGCATCGGGCCATCCTGCTCGTTATTCGACCTATCAGCGTTGTTATATAAATTGACCAGCACCAACTGCATAAAACGTCAACCAGTTGAGATTCAACACAAAATGCGCGTCCCAGAAAAACAAACGATTTAGATACCGATTACGGATATCGAACCCCAGTCTTAGCAATGGGCGGAGACGCTGAGTCCACTCCCTAGGAAGGGATGGACCAGATTTTCCGTCATTGCAACGTATTTAGATACCGTGGCACACGCGCATATCAACCCCTCACGAAAGACCGATTTCCCCTTCACAGCGCTACCATCCTTACGCCAGCTTTGCAACCACCTGAGTCCATTCTAGAACCGCCGAAGATGCAGGGTGAAATAACGAGCCCGGCCGTAAGATTCAACAGTTTCCTTCGATATCAAACGGCCTGAAGCGGTGTGGCGAAAGAGCAGACGACTAAATTCTCGCAAATTCTAGGCTTCCTCGGGAAGTGAAGGCGCCAACGATCGCGATGTCAGTGTTCTTCGTACGTCGATCGCAGCTTTTGCTACATGCTAACCTCTGCTTTGGGCCAATAGCTCTACGAAGTCTCTTCTCTGTCTTCCTTGAGATCAAGTATCCGTGAACATCAAGTAGAAAATGGACGCACATACCATTCTATGAGCGCTGGAAGTAAGCTGTGCCGCACGCCGAAGTTGAGCTTGGGGTTTTACTGACCAAGTATCAGACTATAGTTTTCCCAATGATGACGTGAGTAAGCCCATGCTGCACGCGAATTCAGATCCCAGCTTCCGGGGAACACTTGGGATTGGAACGGCAGCAGTTGACACTGATGATGAAACTCAGAGGGAGAATGACCGCTTAGGTATGGGCTGAACCACAGAGTTTCCGCACCCTGACTAATGCTTTGGAGATTTGCAACATCGTATCTGGACAATGTCCATGGACGAGCAACTCGCACTGGCACCCGGCCACGAGACCGCCAAGCGCGTCTTGGATGTTGGAACCGGAACTGGGCTATGGGCAATAGACTTTGGTATGTGGTTGAAGCCGTGCTGCTGTGGTCGGTATGACAGCTATTGACGGAAGCCTACAGCGGGCGCGTTTCCTGATGCTGAAGTGTGTTACCAAGCTCTTGATTGCACCGGGAAATCTGATTGATGAGTTTAGGTTATCGGTGCTGACCTCAGTCCGATTCAGCCTGGCTGGTACGCTTCGTCGGAAATGATAAGCAACGTCATCAGGAACTTGAGTGACTCACTGGAATACTAGGACGCCTCCAAACTGCTTTTTCGAGATCGATGACTTGGAGAAGCCATGGACTTGGTCAAAACCCTTTGACTACATTCACTGCCGAAGCGTTAGCACTTTTGCGGACCCCAGGAAGTTTCTGGAACGGGCGTACAAGTGAGAAGCACGGATCTGGTCCTCTACCATTTGCTTCGCCCAACTGCTGACCCGTCGCATCTAGAGCCCTTTCGCCAGGTGGTTGGCTCGAGGTCGGCGCACTCGTTTTCCCGCTGGGTTGTGACGACGGCACTGTGCCTGAGAACGCGCCTCTCCGTCAATGGCAGGACCTTCTTGCCGAGGCGGCGGAGAAGATGGGACGGCCGATGGAAGCTCTGGAAAGGCTTGCCTCCAACAAGACTGTAATGGGCGAGATCGGGTTCTCGAATATCACGTCCAAAGATTACATTTGGCCAATCAACTCCTGGCCTCAAGACGAAAACCTGAAAGAAATTGGCCGGTGGCATTGTGTGAACCTCGACCGCGGCCTCGAAGGACTGTCTTTGGGATTGTTGACTCGCGTCATGGACTGGGACCCGGCGGAGGTCCACGTGCTGTGCGCAAATGTGAGGAAAGATTTGAGAAACAAGAGCATGCACGCTTACTGGAGAATGTGAGTTGGTACCTCGGGATGGGTCCTTGGCCAGCTTTGGACTTGACATTGACATGACGAATACAGCCGCGTCATCTGCGCCCAAAAGCCCGAAAATGCGAAGGAAGATGAAGAGGAGCAGAATGAATGAGAAAGTGATCAGTGGCGACAACGTGAATGTCTACTTTCTTTGGGCATTACCTTACTTACGCTGGTCCTCATCAATATCAGTGTGGTTTCCCGAGCTAATGCGAGAACAACATCCGATTCCTCGGGGTAAAACCGAAGACGATTATCTGTAGAATCTTAATAGGGAAGAATGATGGGTTTCGTCGATTTTCGCTCAACGGCATGGCTAGATCGGATCTCACTCCGGGAAGCGACGTGCACAGTAGCAACGGTGCCACCGGCTCCCAGGCTCGGCATCCCCGACCGTGACATTCCGGCAAGCCGGCAGAGCAGGACCAATGTTAATCCCCCGAACGAATCTCAGCCGCCAGCTTAAAACAGAAAGCGGTCTCCCTTTCACGTTCGGATTCGGTCGTTTGGGCGTTGGCGGCAGGGATAGCCCCCCCACCTCCCCGGACGCTGTCTATCTGATCCTCAGCTGGCCCGGCCTTAAAGCCCCTTTACCAGGTTTTACGCGTCTCACTGGCTGAAGGAGCTCGCATTTTCACCATAAGACCATTGACTTTTCCCCCTGGCCGGCAAGATCTTCGATCCTCTTTTTCTTTTCTCTCGGACCCCCGCGAACTTGATCTCCAGGACTCGAGCCCATCCTTAACCCCCCCTTGTTCTTTTCACTTCCCTCGTTCTTGCCCCTCTTTCTGACAGATTTGTTTTTCATCTCAGTTTAGCTCAAAGTGCCAAGTGTCTCGACTGGCATCCTAGTCTCACGTACTACCATGCCATCTTCAGAGCCTGGAAGTTGTCGGTGAAAGAGAGTGAGAACGAGCAGAAGATAGAGACAGGAACGAAGTGAGAGGAAAGTGACGCCATAACAACATACCTACACACCGAAAACGTCTCGCTTTCGGCCCACTTCGGCTGGAGTCTTTGTGTCCGGCGGGTTGTCACGAACCGATAGATAGGAGCCAACTCACTCCAACACGGCCGACGTCTCTATCCCACTCGCCCAAATATGCCGCCCCGGAAGGGCAGTCCAAAGGTCAAGACATGCAGTTGGGCTTTTTGAATGCCGCTCATCTTACCGATGATTCTTTTCTACCTTTTCTCTCTCTTTTCTTTCTATTTTGTCCCTTTCTCATCTATGTACCCAATGACAAAACCCAACTAACCGTGCCTTTCCCAGACAGAGCCCGTAAGGTGAAATGCGACGAGGCCAAGCCGAAATGCACGCGCAGCACCTCGTCAGGACGGCAGTGGGTCGGCTATGAGCCGACCATCGAGCCCCCAACAGCTTAACGCCCACGACCAGCGTGGAGGGCGGGCGTTCCAGTTCTTCTCGCACATGGCCGGCTCCGTGCTCAGCGCTGCCGTAAGTGCAAACTATTCAACAAACAATACAAGTTAATCGATCAAAGTGATGCTATCACCACTTCCTAATTAAGCAATCCCTCCTCCCTCAGAATTGTTGAATACTTTGATGTCTTATATATATATAGATCTAGCCAATAGGAGGCTATAGACCAGCCCCTGCCCTATTTATTTTAGTATGCCCAGCTACTAAAACATGCCACTATTACTAACCTCACTATTATTATATATATTATTGAGGTTATTCAAACTACCCTTATTATACTAGATAAAGGCGTATTTTTTCTAAAAGTTTGATCATAGGTAGAAGGGATTATAGCGATTCAAATAGTATATTTAATATCGCGATCGACGTCTTCGCCGTGCGAGCGATAGTAGCTAACTGCGAGAGGGCTTTTAGTACTGCAAAGTTAACCCTCACGTCGCAGAGAATAAGTATAAAGCCGGATACTATAGAGAGGCTCTAGCTATTAAAAAACTAGATAAAAAGGGGGTTTATAATACTGAATAATAGCTTTGGATTACTAGGTATATTATAAATGGCTCTATTATATAGGTCACGTGTTTTTATATAGTAACTTGAATTAACCTATTTGCAAGTTACCTAAGTAATCAAAAACACTAAAAAAAATCTCATTAATAGCAATTTTAGGGGTCAAAATTGACTTGATTGCACTTGCGGCAGCGCTGTCCGTGCTTCCGGGCCCGACGGTTCCTTACTTCTGGACGCACTTGGTGGTGCAGTTTAGCCACTTCGAGTCCGCCGTCCGGCATGCCGTCCTGGCCATCAGCTCACTCGATGAGGACTTCCACGGGGGCGAGCGGGTAACGCGGCAAAAGGAGGGCAACCCGTTCGCCATCCGGCACTACAGCGCCGCGATCGCACGCAAGAAGGGCGCGCAGGAAGAGAGGTTGGTGCCGCTCGTCTGCATTCTCTTCGTCTGCGTGGAGTATCAGCAAGGCGATGTCGAGACGGTGTTGAGGCATGGCAAGCACGGCATCCTCATCCTCAACAAAGTGGGGTGCTCGTCGTGGGCGAGGCAGTACCTGATGCCCATCTTCCGGTGGCTCAGCTTCATATCCTTCTTCCTCAGCACAAAACCGTCGGACGACGCCCTCGTGCCGGGCCTGATCGGCTTACACGACCCGATGCCCCCGCGGTTCGCCAGCGTGGACGAGGCGCGGAACGCAATCGACAATATCAGGGTGCACGCGGTCGAGCTGGTGGCTGAGGGCGACGACACCGGAACGCAGCCGCTGGAGACGAGGTTACAGGAGTTTTACGGCAAGGTGTGCGAGCTCGACGCGACGATCCCCCCGTAGGAGCCGTCCAAGAAGATCGCCATCTGGGGGATGAAGATGAAGTCGGAGATGACGAGGATACAGGTCAACACGATACACGGCGAGGGGGAGATGCGGTTCGACGAATGGGCCGACAGCTTCTGCACGATTGTGGGGCTGACGAGGCGTGCGGCGGATCTTAAGGCTGCGTTCCCGGAAGAGAAACCCAGAGCGAGCTTCACCTTCGCGCAGGTGTTCTTGTCGATGCTGTGATTCGTGTCCATCAAGTGCGGAGACCTGCAGACGCGGCTAGAGGCCCTGGACCTGATGGCCAGGATACCCGCGCCGAAGGAAGGTCTGCTAGATGTCGGCACCCTGTATCGAGTCGGCCGCCGAGAGGCAGAGATCGAGCACGGGGTGTCACTAGACGCTGGTACGTTTGAGAAAGACCCGGCGGCGATGGCTGAGGTCTCTTTTCCGCCGGAGGAGAAGAGGCTGCTTGGGCCACCGATAGAGCACGAGCTTGACGTGATCAAGAACGAGGACGGCACGACAATGTATCGACGGATGGTACATTTTGTATCGAAAGACCCAGATGGGAAAACGAAGGATCAGACAGAGTATCTTCTTGACCGAATAGCCGGCCAAGTACTGATACTCGAAGTGCCATATATGAGATGTTCGAAGCCCATGTTAGGATTTTGTTAGATTAGGCACGGAATCTGCACTGCAAACCCGGGCTCTTTGCATGCATGCGTGTGCAGCACGCACCGGCCCTATAGAGTCACATCATGGCGTGGCCCCCTAAGACCTCATAGCCGATTTAAGTATAAATCAAGATCGCCCCATCCGGAACTGATACATGAAAGACTACACATGGCCGTCCCAAAGTCGTTCGTTCTATGCGATTCTTTGCGGCTTGGCAGATCTAAAGTCTCGGGCAAAGTCGAAGCCAATGTCTAGTATATGATATGGCACCACCCAAAAATGCTCCGAGCTTCCGGCCAAGGCCGCAACCCCTATCGTGAAGAGGTCCCCTCAAGACGAAACACGAGGATAAGTCGTCTGAACATTTTCTGGGACGTAAGAAACACCCGATGGCACCTCGAACGTGCATCTTGAGATCTCGCCGCAGGCACCGTCGGAGTGATCCGGGTGGGGCCAATCCCCGCCGACCCACGCTACCTATAAATTAACTCCCGCGCCTTTGGCTCCGCGTCCACTGTGGTGGGGCTAGTCCGAGGACTATTAAACCCGGGCCATCGCCGCACCTCGCATTTGGCCCGCATGCGTCCCGGAATCGTCTCCAGAGACGGCACGCCGAGCCAGACACAACCACCGACGTTGTAATGCGCTTCATCGGGCCGCCCAAACTGACTAGATTCAGGGACGATCGAAATGGAGAAGCACATAATGGCAAATGCCTCGGAAATCCCGGCCGGTTGCTGGCGTCGGGAAAGCACTCGGAGGGATGCTTGTATCTCGACGCGCTCCCTTCCATCACGACCCGAGACTTCCAGGACATTTCCGACCTCAGCTCATCGTTCCCGCAGTTTTTCTTCACTTCTGGTAGCCAGGCAGACCTCCTACCAAGGACCACACATCATGTCCTCTCTTTGGGTTCTCGCGGCAGCCGTCGCCCAGGAATCCGAACAATCCTCGATTTCGATCACGCGAATTCGAGTAGACGCTTGAGAACCGTGAGGTTCTTAGTCAATGTGATGGACTGTGCCTTAGACAGAATTTGCTAATCACGAAGCTAGGAAAAGGCATGGAACTGGGCTGTTGTAGCGTGGGACTGGGGCTCAAGGTTATTTCGGGGTGTGTAATCCACGGTTGATTGCAAATTCAAAGAGAAGAGAGATCTGCTGAGAAAGAGTTGCTGCTTACGATGGCTGGGATTACTTGGATTTACTATTCCTTGTACTTTTCATTCAATTATTCCCCAGTCCTTATGATTCAAGTCTCCGGCGAAACCTACTCAACAGACATTGGCGACCGCCGATGACGGTCAACATTCCTCCGCCCAGTAACCCGGGTAACGTCATCGTCAACCCGGGATCCAATCCACCAGGCCACATGGTGCCCCGCTGGCCAGAAAGATTGACACGCAGGATAATGGAGGGTTTGCAGGTTTGCGCCCCTTTGCTGCATGAGGCCTTGCCCCTTTCGGACCATCGCCATTCCGTATCGTCCCACGATTCCCACCTCTTCGACTGACACCACTAAGCGATTGGCTGGCTTGCCAACACAACTAGGCGGGCGCCCTTTCCCACCGCCAGTTTATCATGCGACGCATCCTGTAAGAATCTTGACTTCATACCAACAATTCGTGCATACTTAATCGCGTGTGTGCTTCTGTCCAATCTTTACCCCAGTCTCATCGCAGTCGAGGCACACTTGTCAGTTGTCACGGGTGCCATAACCTTCCACCTCGCATTCCCCTCTGCGGAATTGCACACCGCATTCGGACCGGGCTTGTCCACAGATGAAGGGGGGGGGGGGGGGGGAAGGGGCCTTCA
>JAOQIF010000113.1:113668-131962 GCA_026260285.1 Colletotrichum sansevieriae
CCCCCCCCCCCCCCCCCCCCCCCCCCCCCCCCCCCCCCCCCCCCCCCCCCCCCCCCCCGGGGCCTTCAACACACGACGGATGCTACCAATGCGACCATGGAGACTGAAGCCCGCTTCCGGTCCGGGACGCATTACCTAGTAGTCGTTGCCCACTCACTCTAGCTCTGCTCCATGGCCATCCCTTCTTCAATGACTTCACACGAAAGGCGCGATCATCCTCGAAGCCGAAAAAGCCAAAGATGAGTGCTTCAGCGACAGTTCAAACCCCAGCCGCCATCGAGGCCGACCCGGCGGCGCCAGCCCGGGCCACCGCTTCGGACCCGGCGCCCGACGCAAACGCCAACGACGATCCCGACACCTCCGACTCCGACTCCTCCCTCGGCACCGACGTCCAATCGTCCACCGCGTCTCTCCGCAGCAGCATCCTCAAGTACCGCGAGGAAAACGGCCGCACGTACCACGCCTACAAGGACGGCGCCTACCTCATCCCCAACGACGAGCGCGAGAACGACCGCCTGGACCTCCAGCACCACCTCTTCCTCCTCACCTTTGAAGACAAGCTCTTCCTCGCCCCCCTGCCGGCCGACAAGCCGCCGCGGCGGGTCCTCGACATCGGCACCGGGACGGGCATCTGGGCCGCCGACTTCGCCGACTTGTATCCCGAGTCCCACGTCGTCGGCATCGACCTCTCGCCGATCCAGCCCGCCTTCGTCCCGCCCAACGTCAGCTTCCAAATCGACGACATCGAGGAGGAGTGGACGTTTTCGCAAAAGTTCGACTTCGTGTACAGTCGCATGATGACCTCGGCAATTGCGGACTTCCCGAAAATGTTCCGCCAGTCGTACGAAAACCTGAACCCCGGCGGGTGGATCGAGGTCGCCGACATTGCGCCGATTACTTCTGACGACGGCACGATGGGGGAGGAGACGGCGTTGTTCCGCTGGTCCCGGGATCTGTTGAAGGGAACGCAGGCGGTCGGGAGGTCGTTTGACGGCGCCAAGTTGTACAAGAAGCAGCTTGAGGAGGCTGGGTTCATCAACGTTACTGAATTTGTTTTCAAATGGCCCCAAAATCGATGGCCGAAGGACCAACGGTACAAGGAGCTGGGTAAGTGTGGCTGGTGGTTCTCTTGCGGTTTCTATCAATCTAATCATATTGTTAGGCTTGTGGACGCTCGAGAACATCACCTCAGGTTTGGAGGCTCTCAGTGTCGCGGTTTATACTCGCGTTCTGGGCTGGTCCAAGGAGAGCGTCGATGTTTTGCTGGCTGATGTCAGGAAAGACATGAAGAACACAGCCATTCACTCTTATTGGCCCATGTATGTGTTAATTTTCCATACAATGCATGAAACCAGTTCTGAGTTGCCACTAATCTCTGATTTAGTCACGTTGTGTACGGCCAGAAGCCAGAGTAAGTTTCAGAGAAGGACGCCGACAACACTAGAGTCGTACGGGCATTTGTTGGTAGATGTAAACTATACCGTGGTCTTACGTCTTGAAATTCGGGGTCATTTTCTCGAATTATGTTTCCAATATCTTTTCATGCTGCCTACAATCTGCATTCCACAGATCTACCACCTCAAATTGGACAGAACCAACAACTTACATGAACGAGGCCTGATTTGGGTTTCTCATCAGGCGCTAATTCACGAATTCGAACGGTGTCTCTTCTGTGGTTTCCCTAGTGCTGATCTTCAACAATGCAGAGAAGTTGCGATCGTTGAAGATTGCAGAGTCTCGGCCATGTTTTCTACGTGCCTCGCCAGCTTTTTGACAATCCTGAGGGTGTTTTAGCCACAGCCTCATTCAAGTCGCCTGAATCACCCGCCGCCCTAAGGTTAAGTAATTAAGGGTGAGTATAGTGAGCAGGTTGAGCAGGGGGTAAGCCAGGTATTATTTACATAATACAGGAAAATAGGTACTAGGAACTATTAGCACGATACGGATTTAGGTTGCAGCTATATGCATTCTAGGCCAATAGGAATTCGACGGATAAATGCCAAGCGCGGCTATTATACGTATTCCTATTTGGGTCTGACCCCCTTATCTATCTACTGCGGGGCATCTTCCATTCATCCATCCTTCCATTCATTCATTCATTTACTGACTCACGCATCAATCCATCCATCCTTCACCTTCATCTTATTCATTCTCACGTTATAGAATATATCAACAAAACCCTCAAACCCTTCCTTCATAAAGTTCAGGACGGATAACCTAATCACATGCTAAAAGCAAGGTTAAACCAGACCAAGATCTTACTTCAGAATCCACTATACCCTAAGGGCACTAGATAATCAAAAAGGAGCTAGCATAAGCTAGCTCGGATATACCTCATTAACATATAGAAAGAATTCAGATATCCTATCTATTGCCTTTACTTATATAGATATACTATAATACTACTATTCTCCTAGCACTAGGTCTTTAATGAGGCTCTCTAAGAGCACTATATAGTAGATTTAGGATAAGAAACCCGAAATACCTACTAATTTCATATAATAAGCCTAGGCCTTAGTTTATGAATTAAGCAATTCGGATCATATACCTAATAGGAAATATCAGCGGTATAACATAGGAGGGGAGGATTTGCCTAGCGGTGCTACGCCCACCCCGAAGCGAGTTAAACTAAACCAAGGACTAGACAAGATATTAGTCGGGAGCATCATGACATAGTCCACCGCGGGCGAAGATAAAGGCGACCACTAAGGGCAATAGTAACAACAACTATAACCACAACGCAACAAGAGCTAGCCGAGATATAGAACCGCTAGTCCTACAGAACAAGGATTATATAAGCTACTAGAATACTATCACCAATCTAGAGAGCAGTATAGCCGCTCAGTTAATCGCAGGGAACTATCAGCTTTCCCAAGGACTATAGACTAGCCTAGTTATAGCTAGTAGCAGCAAAGTCAATTCTAATAATCTAGCTAGTCAAGATCAAGCAGCAGAGTATAGCTAAACTAGCGATAGTGATAACAATAGTAATAGCGACGATAATAATAATGGCGACGACGACGATAACGGCGATAATAAAGAGGGGCCTTCCGCTCCAGAAGGTATAATACTTATCTCTACTCTAAAATACATTACTAATGTCCATGGCTTAGGTTCTTTGCGTGGTGGCTTAAGCTTTTTATGTAGTAGTATAGCGTTTAATATCACTGCGATCGAAGGCATTCATCTACTTTCCGATAGCATATTTATAGGAAATAGCTTATTAAAGATTCCAATACACGACGGAGCGTTTCTATTTATTATACTCAGGGTCTCGGGGAAAGAAGCCGCAATACTGTTTGAAAACTTTAAGAAACGAGAAGGGTTAACGAATTTCTAAGAGACATCAACTTAGGCGATAATTATATTTCTCCTAAGCTATATCTCTAGCTGCAGCAAAAGTAGTAATAGCTTCAGGGAGCTATATAGTATTACGCCCAGAACCAGGGTTTTATAGCTTCTAAGTCATCCCCCGCGCTCAGCGCCAGGTCTCTAAGGTGCATCTAACTATATATAATAGACAGATTTCAGCTTATGCTCGCACGCTCGTATTAGCTCCTATAACAAGTTATATAGAACTATCTCCAATAGCTATAACTTCAGCAACCTAATATAGTCTATAGTATATATACTTCAGCCTAGCTTCCTATAGTATTATAATAGAATACCCTTTATAACTATTACTACTAACTATAGTAACTTAGTTATTATTAGAGTTGTAAATATAAATACTTACTATATAGATAATAAGTATATACGGGAAAATAGGGAATATAAGATCCCTTCCTATAGACCGGAGAGGCTAATAGGCTAGATATCCATAGCTATAGCTAATAGGCTAGCCTAAGCTAGAGAGCTAGATAAAGCAACTAGCTAAGTGCTAATATAATAGATTATAACTATAATAGCTAACTAGTATAAGCTACTTGCTACTATATTAAGTAACTAAGCTCCTGCTAAGCAATTGCTTAAGGTTTATAAAAACCCCTGAATTATAATATAGCGCGCCTTACTAGCGAATCTACTAGTATAATAAGAGAAGATTAGCTCGTTATAGTTAAAGAGGCTTATAAATACTGCCCTAGCTGCTCTAATAGCTAGTATATCTAGTAGGCTTTGAGTATAATAGAGCATACCCTATAAATAGAATAGCGAAATTATTAGCAAATACTTATAAATAAGTTAGGGAATTAGGTTAACCCTAAATAGGAAGACTTTAGAATTTTTATAAGAAGGTAGCATATTACGCCTAAGCTCTAAGAGTAGAATTACTATAGTACTTTAAGATAGTACTATTAGAAGGATAATAAGAAACTAATTATATATTAAGCTTAATAGGAGTCTATTAACAAAGTACTTAGCGAGCTAAGCATAAGCAATATAAAGGCGCATGCCTTCTTTTAGGGCCTTATTAGGACCCTAAAGGATAAACTCTTTAAGCAGGATATTAACTATACTAATATATATACTATTACCCTATATATATAGAGATTATAAGAGATTATAAAAGGGAGATATATAGGAACGTCTATGTTACGCCCGCTGCAGTTGGTCCCTGTAGGCGCGTAGCTATATAGTGCAGAACAGGGATAATAATACCAGAGGTATCATTACCGAAGCTTTTGCTTTATGCCATAGTTAGTTACCCTGACCAGCTCGTAACATAATAATACCTCTAACCCGCGTAGAGGGGTTATGGGTTTAATTCCCGCACGCTACGTTAGTAGTGTGATTATGCCTCCTATACTATATAGGGCGACCCGACCGTGGGCAGGCTATGATATGGATTAGTGCCCCACTAGCCTGGAGTTTCCCTATGTTATACCCGACTATTGCCGATTAGTCCTCAGCATAGGGATATGCCTCTTGGAGGGGAGATATAGTATTACGCCCGCTATAGTTAGTCCCTATAGGCGCGTAGCTATATAGTACAGAATAGGTGATAATAATACCAGAGGTATTATTACTAAAGCTTTTGCTTTATGCCACAGTTGGTTGCCCTGTGTCACGAGCCTGGATGAGATCGGACTTACCGGACTACCCTATAGGGGTCCGTAGAAGGAGGATACCGGGTAGCGCCTCGGATAACAGGCTATGCTAGGAGTCTATAGAAGGGGAATACTAGTAGCGCCCCGGGTAATAGGCTATCCTAGGGAAGTCTATAGATAGGGGGCACTAGGTAGCTCCCTATATAAGTCCTCTAATCCTTATGCACCCTTATATAATAAACTAGAGGGTTAGAGAAGAATAAATATTATAACTTTATACCTATCTATACTAACTCTTTTACTCTATACTATACTACCTTTATAATATATTCTTCTCTCTTACCTATACTAATAGGGGTGCAGACTATTAGAGTAGTACTATATATAATAACGATACCTACCCGTAGGTCTACTAGGGAAGTAAGATCCCCTATTAGATAGGAGCTACTAAATAGCTAAACTTAGGATAAGATACCTATCGATTAGAATAATAAAGAGAGTACTAGTAAGGAACTAGTTAATTAATTAATAGAGGCTAAATTAGATCGCCTTATTAAGGAGGAGGAGAAGAAGAGTTAACTAAAGCATAAATAAGAATATCTTAAGACCTTAAGGATAAGCTAATTATTAATCCTAATAGATAACCCTACTACTTACTAAGTACTTATTAGTAGCAACCCTAAGGCAAAGAAGCATTAGTTAGAACTTTAGAGGAAGCACCTCCTAACGCTTAGGTATAAAGGGGGTACCTAGACCGACTATAATTAATTTATATTTAACCTCGATATACGATTTAAAATAAATAAGATTACCTCCGACCTTAAGAAGGTGCTATATACTACTAGGAGCCTAGAAGGATTAGTAGCAAAGCAATAGACCTTATACCTTTCTATTAGATATAATAATAAAGCGAAGAATATTACTTAGATATTAATAGAGGACTAGTTAACTAATAGCGTAGCTAATAAGGGGTCTAGGATCCTTAGTATATAAACTTAGCTTAAATAGGCCTACTAGTAACTAGGATAGTTATATTAGAACTTTATTAATTACTATAAAGGAATTAAGGCGGAGAGCCCCTACTAATAACTAGAGGAGATCCGGGTAGCTAATATAATAGCTAGGCTAGACCCTAAGCTCTAATACTATATTATAGCAAATAGATTACTAAAATCGCAGCTCGAACTTAATATAAGGGCTAGGAACGCTAAACTTATAATTAATATATAAGCATATAGGCTACTAATAAGGGACTAGAGGACTAACTATAAGGGATAATAACCAGAGGGCTAAGCTACTAATCTAGAGGAATAGACCGAGACTATAAAAGGGGATTATAGCTATACTAATACCTACTAGGAGCTTACTAAGGACTTGTTATAGGATACTAGGAGGGAAACTATTTATTATAGTTATAATAGGAAAGGCTATATCTCACTAAGGTACCTATACTATAAGAAATACAGCTATACTTACTACGAAGGCAAACTATGCCCTAGCGAATAACTAGAGGAGAACTAGGTAACTATATAGATAGTTTAATAGGATAGCAACTAGCTACGTCGCTTCGAAATAATAATATAGGTCTAGGTTATAGGTAGCTAGAAGACTAGTACCGCGCTTATTAATTATAGAGCCGATAAGAATATCATAGACTAGAGGGTTATAACTAATACCTAACTAGAAGCTTATAACTTAGAACCCATAAGGGGAATATAGGCGTCCAAGGGACCTAACTATAGCATATAGAAGTTAGTTACCTGAATAACTAATAGTATAGGCGTCTAGCGGATAGTTTTATATAAATTTAGGATTAGTAATAGTAATAGCTATAATACTATCCTAGGGATCCCTTAGTATATATCAGAGTGCCCTAATATTAATTAGAGGGAGTTAGGCTAGACCTTTCCCCTATGCGAGAAGAGTATTCGCCCTATTATAACTAGAAAAGAGCTTAGGTATATTAAAAACGAAGCAAGAGTAGTACTTATAGGGGTACTATAGATTAACTAGATTTTAACTACTACCTACTAGGAGTATAACTAGGAACCTAAGGATACTAAGGATACTAAACCGAAGATCCTACTAGAGTACTAGGATTTTAAAAAGGTATTTAATATTAACCTAGCAGGAATTATACCAGAGTTCGGAACTACTAGGAGCTACCCTATTAACCTAGAGCCTAGAACTAAGGCCCTATTTAGACCGATCTACCCACTAGCTGAGAAGGAGTTAGAGGAGTTAAGGGACTATATTTATAAGGCTTTATAAAAGGGATAGATTTACCTATTAATAAGTCTAGTAGGGGCGCTAATCCTATTTATTCTAAAGAAGGGGGGTAAGTTAAGGTTATATATAGACTACTAGGGATTTAACTAGGTAACTACTAAGAACTATACCCCTCTCCCCTTAATTAATGAAATCCTCGATTAGCTCTCCTAAGTAAAGTACTTTATAAAGCTCGACCTTAAAGACGCTTATTACTAGGTGAGGATCCGAGAGGGAGATAAGTAGAAGATAGCATTCTATATGCGATATAGTTACTATGAATATTATATTATGCTATTTAGGCTTATTAACGCACCCGCTACCTTCTAGATATTTATTAATAAGTTACTTATAGGCCTAGTTAATATTATTTATATTATATATTTAGATAATATTTTAATATTTACTAATAATATAGACTCCTATATAGAGGTAGTAAGGCAGGTACTTACCCGGTTAGGAGCTAATAGCCTCTATGCGAACCCTGATAAGTGCAAATTCCATAAGGAACGGATCGACTTTCTTAGGTTCGTGGTTTTATTAGATAGTATTGCTATAGAATAGGAGAGGGTCTAGGTAATCGCTAAGTAGCTAGTACCTACTACGATATAATAAATTTAGTAATTTCTAGGATTTATAGGGTTTTATAGGAGATTTATTAAGAATTACTCTAAAATCTATAGCCTGCTTACTAACCGACTTACTAATATAGCTAAAGGATAACTAGTTATAACTAGTGAGGTACTAGTTGCCTTCTATTAGCTCTACGCTTTATTTATAGAAGTACCTATTTTGCAATACTTCAACCCTACGCTCCTAATTCGCATTAAAACCGACGTATTAGACTTCGTAATAGGAGTGATATTAAGCTAGCTAGAGGGCGATATATAGAGACTAGTAGCATTTATATCTCAGAAGCTTAAGGGCGCGCAACTATAGTATAGCACGCTAGAAGCAGAGCTACTAGCTATTAGGGAGGTAGCAGTGAGGTAGTAGTACTATTTACTTTACTCTTAGCACTATATCTAGTTTATTACTAACTACCTAGGTCACTAGTACCTCGCTAATAAGAAGATGCTTAATAGCTATTAGGCATAGCTACTATAAGACCTATTAATATTCGACTTCGAAATCGAGTACTAGCTAGGTCGCTATAACCTAGCTAATAGCTTCTTATAAAGACCTAATTATACCCCTGAGGATATAGAAATTAAAGAAGCTAGAGATTCGCTCCTATAGGACTTTCTATAATAGTTTAACTAACCTACTATCTAGAGGGTAGGTACTAGGTAATAATAAGGCGCTTAACTATTAAATACCTTCCCTAAATAACTTATACCCTCGCTTTAGGACTAAGTTAAGAAAGCCTAATAAAAAGACCCCTTTTATATTAATAAGGAGTAGGAATAACAAGGGATAAGGTAGTTACTAGATAATACTAGTACTCTATAATACTATAAGGGCCTATATATTCCTAATAACTACCCGCTTCGGAAAGAAGTCCTTAGAGCGTTCTATAACGAACTATCCGGAGGTTACTAGGGGGTTACTAAGATACTAAAGAGGATTAGGAAGTTATTTTTCTAGAATTTATAGAAGAGCGATATAAAGGAATATATTAAGACGTATATAACGTGTTAATATATAAAACCGAGATACTACCTCCTATATAGCGAACTTATACCCCTACTAGTACCTACCCGACCCTTTTAATAAATATCGATCGACTTTATTACTAAATTGCTGCTATCCCTTATAGCGGGGAATAAGCCTTATAATAGTATTCTCGTTATTATCGACTGATTTATGAAATACTCCCTATATATCCCTACTAGGGAGTTACTTATAGCTAATAGGCTAGCTGCACTACTTACTAAATATGTTTTCCTTATATTCGGGCTCCTAGAAGCTATTATATCTAACTGAGGATCGCTATTTACTAGTAATTTTTAAGCTAAAGTATACTACCTACTAGTTATTAGGAGGAAACTTAGTACTGCCTTTTACCTCTAGACTAATAGCTAAATAGAATGCTAAAATTAGAGCATTAAGTACTTTTTGCGAGCTTTCTATAATATTAACTAGGATAATTAGGCAATATAGCTCGACCTAGCTTAATTTATTTATAATAACTCCTACTATGAGGCTACTAAGATACTACCTGCTAAACTACTAATAGGGTATTCTCCCCGCAGACCTAATAACGTCAAACCCTAATAAAAAGTCTTAATAATCCTAGCAGTAAACGATAGAGTTCTAGGTCTACTCACCTAGAGGTTAACCGTTACTAACCTGCTTTATAAATATAATGAAAAATATAGCAAATTCTATAATTAGAGGAGGACCCCTATTATTTTTACTATAAGAGACCTTATATTACTTTCGACTAAAAATATTAAGCAAAGATAGCCTTCTCGAAAACTTTCCGATAAATACCTAGGCCTATTTAGGATCTAACGGGTAATTAATAGGGGATAAGCGTATAAGCTATAAATAGATAAAAACTACCGAATTTATAATATTTTCGCGCCTATATAATTAGAACCCTTTTTTAGCTTAGCTATCCTACTACGAGAAATCCTAATTAATAATAATAATAATAATATCTATATAGTAGACTATATCGTTACCTATAGGGCCCTAGATAGAACTATTAGTACCTTATCAAATAGAAGGGCTATAGTAAACTAGATAATTCATAGGAACTATAACATAACGTATCTATCGATTTATAAAACGACTACGAAGCTAAATTGCAGGTAGAAATATCACGATCCCTATATAAGTTAATAGGTAACTAGTAGGTAGTTAGAAACTAGGTATACTAGCTAGGTATTTCAATTTATTAGCCTAAAGACCCCCTAACGAGGTGAGAAAATAAAAACGCCTAAAGGCTACTAATAAGATAGAAAAAGATAAAAAATTACCTGAAGGCAACTAAATACTACCTAGAGATTATTAGTAGCCTACTAGGGGCGCTCCTGAAATTTTTAAATCTACTAAGCGCTAGCGCTTATCTTATTAGAGCTATTATCCTCGCTACTAGAGTTAGTAGTAATAACTTTATAATTCTAGAAAATATTAGAAATCGACTAGATAAGTACTAGAGAGGTACTAACAGGGCTTATAGGGACTTATAACTTTATTATAAGAGTCTAAGGACTCCTAGGTGCGTATAGCTTAGGATTCTTATGCCTCTGCCTAATGCTTAGCAAACTGCTCTATCTCTAAATAATAGTAGTAGAGCTCCTTATACTACTTATATAATAGCTTAGTCTACTTCTCCACCTCCTTAGAGAGGTGCTACTAGTAGGTAGTAGCCTCCTCTAAAGCAGCTACCTAGTAGTCTTCTATTTCTATAGAGATTTCAGCCTCTTTAGCCTTATGCTTCTTAGGTATAATATTAGTATTATTCTTTTTAGCCTAGAGGGCCTTCTTTATTATAAGCTAGGTAGCGAGGATCTCCTCCTAAGTATAATTAGATACTAGAGAGGCACTAGGGAGGCATTAGATAACCTACCTTATTCTTAGTATACTATGCCTGAATATTAGGCTTAGAACTACCCTTATCTATGAGGTGCTTAAGCTTATTCGCAGCGCTTATTATATAATAGGTAGGCTATAGAGAGTTAGTAGCTAAGTACTAGAAAATAATATATAAAACTTATATTAATATAAGCTTTTCTATTACTTATTTTAATATAATACTTATATTTAGTTAAGATATCTAAAATATATAAATTAGTAATAAATTCTAAGGCTAAAGCTAGTAAAGCATTAGATAAGTACTAGCTAAGGACTAGGTGCTTACTATCGCTCTTAAAGCAGATAATTAAGCTCGCGAGAAGCTTGATTTCAGGAATATCCTCCTTAGGGGGCTCCTACTTCGCTTATGCTAAGAGATAGCAGCAGTAGGAGCACCCCCGGAGCTCACCTGCTATAGGGATATAGGAGGCATCCGGTATACTAGTGGGGAAAGGAGCGGCGTTAGTAGTAGCAGAAGATATAATAATAGATTCGTTATATAATAATTAAGATGAAGTTATAGTAGGATAGCAGGAGACTAATAGCGACTTATTAGTATTATAAATCTGAAGAAGTAAGAGGAAGGATTTTAGCAGGGCGAAATTTCGAATAATATTTATACTTTTCGACTCGATACTAAAGTTAGCTTTCTATATAGCCAAAAGGAGGATAATCCCTAGATTATTATATTATTCGGCTTTATTCAACCCTACTATAAATAGGGAGGCACTAGATAACTACTAGATAGAGACTAGCAAACCCCCGTATAATAATAATAAATGCTTTTACCCCTAGAGGGAGAATATCTTTATTACCCCTATAAAGCTATTAAAAATATAATAATAAGTAGAAAATATAATAATTTAGAGGGCGAATTTAAAGTAATAAAAACGAGCCTAAATAATAACACGTTTTAGCGTAATCTAGCGAAGGAAGGAATAACCCTCGCCAGGGAGTTTAGCTATAGGACTCTAGATAACTACTAAGTAGCCCTAGACCTTTTAGATAGAGAGCTATAAGAGTAGCTAGGGTAGGGGATAGATGCCCTACTACTAGCTAACTACTCCTCTAAGCGCTTCTAATTACTTTTCTTTTTATATAGAAAGCTATAAGAGTAGCTAGGGTAGGGGATAGGTGCCTTACTACTAGCTAACTGCTCCTCTGAGCTTCTCTGAACTATATTACTTTTCTTTTTATATAAAAAGCTATAAGAGTAGCTAGGGTAGGGGATAGGTGCCTCACTACTAGCTAACTACTCCTCTGAGCTTCTCTAACTTATAAAGTCCCTTAATACCTAGGTATAGAGCTATAAGAGTAGCTAGGGTAGAGGATAATATACCCTACTACTAGCTAACTACTCCTCTAAGCTATCTAGCTATTTAAGGAAGAGTTATATAGCTAGACCTAGGGATGCTAAATTCTAGACCTATAGGAACTATAAACTAGGAAGGCTTATAGGAAGTAACTAGGTAGGCACTAGGTACCCTCTAGATAACTATAGAGTAGCCTAGTCTGAGGATAGACTAGTTTAGAGAGGGGGGATCGTGTCACGAGCCTAGATAAGATCGGACTTACCAGACTACCCTATAGAGGTCTATAGAAGGAGGATACCGGGTAGCGCCTCGGATAACAAGCTACGCTAGGAGTCCATAGAAGGGGAATACTAGTAGCGCCCTAGGTAACGGGCTATCCTAGGGAAGTCTATAGGTAGGGGGTACCGGGTAGCTCCCTATATAAGTCCTCTAATCCTCATGCACCCTTATATAGTAGACTAGAGGGTTAGAGAAGAATGAACGTTACGACTTTATACCTATCTATACTAACTCTTTCACTCTGCACCGCACCACCTTTGTGACACGCTGACCCGCTTGTAATAGTCTACTAGCTATTCTAAGTTATATAAGTAACTATACTTAGGCTCTCTAGACTACTTTTATAAGAGCAGCTTATAACCCCCTAGGTTAATAGACTTAAGAGACTACTACCTAGAGACCCTATCCTAGAATAACTACTCAGCGGATACCTGCGTAATACCTAGCGCTAGTAGTATATCCTCTAACTCCTAGGGGCCCTAATACTATAACTATAAGAAGTATAGCTATATCTCCCCTAACTATACTAAAACCTATATAGAGCTAATAGGTAGTAACTAGAACCTAAACCTAAGATAAGGCGGGATAAGCGCGATTATAGTACCCTATATAACTAATACTAAAGACTTAGAAAATAAGTAGGTATAGATATAACCCCGAGGGGCATTATATTAGAAATCACCTTAGTTCTAGTAGGATAAACTATTAAGGGATAGGCGTTAGCACTCTAAACATCTAGCGAAGTTAAACTAGAGGTTAATATAGATACCTATATAGTAATAGATATTATATAAGAAGATCTTGTTAAGAGGCTATAACTAAAGGAAGCTACTAGTATTATAGCCCCTGAATTAGTGGATTTCTAGGGAAGGCCTATGCCTATAGGCAAGGTCTACTAGCCTATATTCTTTCTTATAAATAATTAGGGTTACTTATAGAAGATTTGCTAGGCTTTTATTATAAGCCCTTGCCCTAAAGGAGTAGGAGATATCCTTCTATCTAATAACTTAATAGGATAAGAAGGTATCTATATAAATACCTATATATATACCTAGTTATATAAACCCCTCTTGCTTGCTAAGCTAGAAGCGATTATCTAAGAGATTATAGAGAATAGCTAATAAGCCTATATTATATATCTAATAAGTGCTATAAGCTTTAATAAGAAGGATATAGAGACCTTAGGCTAAGATTTACTAGATAATAAGTAGGAGAAGAAGATTCCTAGGGAACTTTAAGACTTTGCTAAAATTAATAAGGAGAATATAAAGAAGGTTCTAAGGCTAAAGGGAGTAGTGCACTATATTAAACTAAAACCTAGCAAAGAACCCCTATATAGACCTATATACCCTTAATTAATAGAGTAGTTATAAATGCTTGCTAAGTATATTAGGGATCTAGAGGCAGAAGGATATATGTACTGCTCAACTAGCTCTATAGGAGCACCAGTGCTATTTATACCTAAGAAGAATAGAAGCCTGCGATTATATATAGACTATAGAGGACTAAATAAGATTACTATACTATTATCCTCTACTACTAATTAGCAAGCTTCTAGATAGACTTGCTAGAGCAAAGTTTATTTCTAAGATTAACTTAAGCGAAGTATACTACTAAATTGCAATTAATAAAGCGGATAGGTAGAAAATAGCATTTAGAATATAATATAGGTACGTCAAGTATGTTATAATGCTATTTAGGCTTATAAATACCCTAGTAACTTTTTAGGCGTATATTTACTAAATACCCGCTAACCTTTTAGATACCTACTATATTATATACCTAGATAATATTCTAATCTACTTAGATATAAGGGAATAGTATACTAAGGTCCTCTATACTATTCTATGCTACCTAAGGGCTACTAAGCTATTTAGAAAACTAAAGAAGTGCGACTTCTACTAGATAGAAGTAGATTTTCTAGGGTTCTATATTACCTAAGATAGTATTAGGATAGACCTAGATAGAGTCCGAGTAGTTACTAAAAAGCTAGTACTAAAGTCTTTTAGAGATATTTAAGTATTTCTTAGCTTTTATAACTTCTACTATAAGTTTATAATAAGATATTCCTATATCGCAGCCCCTATAAATAGCATGCTTAAGGGAAGCTAGAATCGCACGACGTTAGGAGCCTTCGCTTAAATAGAGGAGATATAGACCTTATTTGAGATACTTTAGAGAGCATTTGATAAAGCCCTAATACTAAGATACTATAACTTAGCATTAGAAACTAGGGTTAAAACTAATATATCTACTTAGGTAGCATCTAGCGTGCTCTTATAGAAGTATAGTATAATTTAGCACCTAATAGCCTTCTAGTTAAGGAAGCTCTTAGATATAGAGAGGCGCTAGGCTATAGGGTAATAGGAACTCCTTGCTATTATAGAAAGTTTAGATTACTAGGTATAATACTTATAAGGACTCCCTGAGAAAATTCATAATACTTATAGACTATATAATAGTAAAAGGAGTATTCGCTATGCTTATATAGGATATTTATAGAAGACTTATGCCATAGGTTTACTATTTATTAGTATTTAACTTTAAAATCTAGTATAAGTCGGGGGTTATTAATCTAGTAGATAGACTATTATAACGCCCTAACTATATTATAGAAGATACTAAGGTGGATAATATACTTCCTACCCTTAGAAAGAAACTTAGGCTTATTAGCTAGCTTTTAGCAATAGATCGCTAGTATATCGCTAAGCTTAAAGGAACTATAGCTATCGCGAGAACTTATATCTAAGCCGTCTAGCGAAGCATATAAGAACCTTGCTAGAGGGCTAGCTCTAAGGTTAAGGGATCCTTACCCTTAAGTTAGTACTACCCTATAATAGGTACTAATAAGCTACTATATATAAGTATGCATTTTAGCGCTATTACTTATATAAAAGCATACGCAGGTGCTACGCTAACTGCTCTATAAGAGAATAGCAACAGGCTATAGGACTTAGGGGGAGCTAGGGTTACTATACTAGACTAGTATATCCCACGTGCTATAATAAGGGAGCTTATTTAGGATAAAATAGCTTATATACTATAACTAGGCATAGATCTCAAATAGATAGTTAGAGGACTATAGGCTAAAGACTACTTCTATAGAGATATTATAGCTAAGGTTCGCTAGGATACTAGGGAATACTAGGGATACTAAGTTAATAAGAATAATATCCTTTAGTTTAGAAGAAGACTTATTATCCTAGAAGAGGGATCCCTCTGCTATAAAATACTAAAGAACTACTATAATATAATTAGATTAGGGTATATAGGAGCAAATAGGATAGCTAAGCTAATCTTACGAAAGTTTATTAGCTATATTTAATAGAGGATATATAGTAATATATCGCTAAGTGCCTGCGCTGCTAAGGGGTGCGCATACTATAGCATAAGCTATATAAGCTACTATAAATACTAGAACTACTAGTATGTATACCTATTCTAATAGATTTCTTTAGACTTCTTTACTAGCTTGCTAGAAAGTCGCTAAGATAATAGAGTTACTTATAATATAATTCTAGTAATTATATACTAGATAACTAAAGTAGCATAGTTCTTAGTAATAACTAAGTAACTAGATGCTATAGGTTTAGCGAGGATCCTATATTAAGAGATCGAGTACTAATATAGCATACCTAAGGCTATTATTAGTAACTAAGATAAACTAATTACTAGTTAGTTCTAGCGAGATTAAACTAAGGCCTAAGATATAAAAAGGCGCATCTCTACTACATAGTATCTATAGATAGATAGCTAGACTAAAAGAACGCACTAAACCTTAACTATATATCTTATAAAGTTTAGCAAAAGCTCGCGCAACTAATAAGTAATATAATTAGTTAAAGCTGAATTTTTATATAATAATAGCAAATATACTACTATTAGTATATCCCTATTTAAGGCCCTTATAGGATATTACCCTCGAATAGTTAACTACTGCTTGCTAAATATTAAGATTAGGACCTAAGGGGTTAATAAAAGGCTTAAGAAGCTAATAGAGGTTTGCTAAAGAATAGCTAAGAATTAGTAATATATAATAGAGGTATAAGCTAAGAATGCAAATGCTAGAAGAAAAGCGTAATTATATAATATTAGAGATATTATAGGACTCTTAATAAAGAACTTCTATTTTATAAAGGGTTAGCAAAAGCTTACCCTAAGCTTTATTTCTATATTAGTTATAGAAGTTATAAGCTCTAATACTTATAGATTATAACTCCTAGTGAAGTATAGTAGAGCGTATAATATCTTCTCTATTGCTCTACTTAAGTTATAGTATAGCTAAAAGCTTGCTAAGGGGTAGCTCCTAGACCTTAAAGAAGACCCTAAAGAATAGGAAGTTAAGGATATTATATTATAGAGGGAAGCGCTAATAGTCCTCCTATATTTAGTTAAGTAGAAAGGCTAGCTAGTAGAGTATAATACCTAGGAGCCTGAAGAATACTTAGCAAACGCTTTATAAATCCTCACTAGATTTAAGAAATAGCAGCGCAAGTTATATTATAAGTAGGATAATAAGTAGTATAGAATAATAAGAAAAGTCAATTAACTATAATATAGCTAAAACGCTAAGAGAAGACCCCCCCTATGAAAGCAATATAAACCCTATAGGTATCTAACCTTATATTACTATAGAATTCCACTGCATACTCGCCGAAGTTCTCCTAGCACTACTACTTATTATTATTACTATTACCCTCTTTATTATTATTATCCTCGTTATTATTATTATTACCCTCACTCTATTCCTCTAAGCTATTACTAGTAGTACTGCTATTACTACCCTAACTATTGCTCTCTATATTATTATTAGAGTTGCTATCCTCTATAGCTAAGGACTTATTGTCACAGTCTTCCTACTAGCCTGGGGCTATAGTAGGGGTCGCTAAGACTGCGAGTGAAATAAGGAAAAGAGTAATATAAGCGTGAATAATAATAAATAGTAAAATAGGTAATTATAGGTATATCGTAATATATTCTATAATAGCCGAGCCTTCTAAGCTTATCTACTAGAAGTCTCCTACTTAAAGGATAGGCGTTAAGCCTAACCGTAGTTACGTGGAATATTACGTAATAGCTAACTATATTACTAAAAGGCGTGTAATATATACCCCCTTTTTAAAAAGCAATTATCCCGATTACTATTACTATCGATCTAAGATATATATGCTTAATATTCCCTTTTCTCCTTCTTTATATTCTAATTACTAGAAATTACTATAGCGTTATTAATTAGTCGTTACGCTAGTAGAGGAGTATATTGAACTTAGATATCTACTAGCGCATAGCAGCGCTATTATTACTAGCGTTGCTTAGCGCGAGTTACTTATTACTAGTATGCTAGAGACCCTCGATTATAATATAGAGGTTTGCAATCTTAGCGCGAAGGCCTGCGATCTCCTTAGTCTTAACTATATTAATAGCTATACGAATCTTATTAGTAACTGCCTGCTTAGATGCGCTATTATTCTTAAGTTTAGCGAGATACTTACTAATAGCATTAATATTAATAGTATTTATATTAGCTATATTAGTCTCTATAGTATCGAGGTGAGGAAGGATTTCCTATCGGATGCTATTAATAATAGTATTAATATTACCCTTAGCCTTATTAGCGAGGTCCTTAGCGTTTTTGGCGTCCTTGCGGGCTAACGGGTCTATAGTAGTAATATTACTAATATTAACGAGCGGAGCAATAGAAAGGAGGTTAATATAGTTTATTATAATAAGGTTACTAGTAATAATTCTATTAGTATAACTATAGGTATTATAAAAGTATATAGCGAGGACCTAGGCGTAGCTAGGGAGAAGCTTGCTATAGGTATTATTATTAATATATATATTATATACTTACTTAAGGGTATCCTAGATATATCTAATATAGAGGTTAGAAGATATATTCTCAGAAGGCTCGATATTAT
>JAOQIF010001130.1:0-26705 GCA_026260285.1 Colletotrichum sansevieriae
CTATAGGTAAAGAAGAATAGGCTTACTCCTATTATAGCTATATTATAGCTATTAATTACTAGTTAAATAGAGGGTAAGTAAACCTCCTAGTTATCCTAGGCGAAGTTAACTATTATCTATATAACTACCTAGATCTCTTAATTAAAACGTTCTATTAATCTATCTATCTATAGGTAAAAGGCGGTGCTTAAATATTATTCGATCTTTATAAGTATATAGAACTATTACTTGAACTAACTTATCTAGTTACTACCCCTATTACTAACGATTAACTTCAGTATACCGTAGAATTAGTAGTAGTAATTTATAAAGCATCCAATATACGTTTCTATATCTATTAAAGGTATCCCTTCTAGGGTTATTATCTTAGAGAGCTTATTAACTATTACCTAGAGGTATCTCAACCCTATTTTTACTATACGTAGGAGGTCTATAATAAAATCTATAGCAAGATCGCAATATAGCTATTATACTACTAGTAAGGGTTAAAGAAGCCTGCGATTTACTTATTGCTAAATTATTCCACGCCTATAGCTATTATAGTTTCTCGTGAACTAGCAGACTATAGAGGACTACCCTAGCTAGAAGTATTGCTAGGCTAGGATAGCTAGGGTATTATTCTAACCGGGGTAGCTTATCGTTACTAAGTTATAGCACTTCTAGATTAACTACATTCGAAGCATATTCCGGGGGTGGTTTTTATCTATTAATCCTAGTACTTAGATCTAGTCTCTGAATATTAATTAGCTAAGGGTATTAATACTCTACTTAGCGATCTATAGTTTTAGGCCTAGCTAGGGAGGGAAGCTTTAGTCGCCCCTTTTTACTATATAATAAGCCCCTTAGTATTAGTTATCTTCTACTTAAGCTTCGTTCTATATATATTAAAGGGCTAGATCCTTAAATACTATTATAATAGGGGCTTTAACTATTGCTATCCTCTTTACCTTACCTAGGGCGGAGTTAGGGATTATCTATATTACCCTCCCTTTCTCTTATTTATCCTCTTATCCTTTTAGGGCGTCCTATTCGTAATATAAGAGTATATTAGGCATAGCTACTAGGCAACTAGGTTAATATTCTAAATAGAAATTATACCTTAATAACTATTCTACCTAGTAACTTTAGTATTTTATTAAATATTACTTTTATATAAAGTATTCGAAGCTCTTATAGTTAGTAAGGACCTTAAACCTAGGGTAGCTTCTTAGCTTAGCATCCTATATATTTAAATAAGCGATTATTATTAGTAGCTCCTTATTATAGATTAGGTAGTTATATTAGGCAGTGGTTAGCCTCTGCGAGTAGAAAGCAACGGGATAGTACTATCCTTATATATCTTCTTAAGTTAGCACCCCCTCTAAAGCGAACCCCGAGTAGTCTATCTTAATAGTTATTAGAGCTTATAGGTTAAAATATTATAGTATTAGTATAGTTTAGAAGTAGTCTTTAAATGCCTAAAATATATCTTCTTATTCCTTACTCTAGATAAATAGCGCCCCTTTCTTTATTAGGAGGGTAAGGGGCTCTATAACCCCTAAGTACTCCGATATAAATATTTAGTAATAATTAGTAAACCCTAGGAAACTTTATAATCCTTTTACTAAAGTAGGCGCTTCCTATTTAATAATTACCCGTACTTTCTCTATATTATAAGTAATACTCTCACCTACCTTTAGGATAAATCTTATATATTTTACTATTCTTATAGAGAACTTATATTTTACTAGGTTGAGGTTAAGACTAGCCTCTTAGAGGGACTGGAGAACCTTATGCACCTTCTACTTATAGTCTGCTTAGGAGCTATTACTATAGATTAATATATTATTAATATATATTATTACAAAGTCGTTAAGGAACTCCTGGAGCGTGCTATTAATATATTATTAGAATATTATAGGGGCTCTGCTCAATCTAAATAGATAGACTAGCTACTCGAAGAGCTTATATTATATATAAAAAGCTATCTTTTCCTAATACCCTTCTACTACCTGAATCTTATAGAAAGCTGCTACTATATCTAGTTTAGTATACTACTTCGCTAAACTAACCCTCTAGAGGGTCTCTTAGATTAGGAGTAGGGGGTAGTAGTCTCGCTTTATAATTATATTTAACGCTTAGTAGTTATAATAAAACTGCAATCCTCTGCTAGGCTTCCTAATAAAAAGTATAGGCATACTAGCTAGAGACTTGCTTACCTAAATAAAGCCGTTATTAAGCAGGTCTATAAGTATCTTTTTTAGTACTAATAACTCTTCTCTTAATATACTATAGAGGGGTCCCTAGGGTAAGGGCGCCTCTTAGCTAGAGGTATTGCGCTCGAGGTGGATTTTATAATCTATACTAGGATAGCTAAGGGGTAGGAGTTATAACTTAGCTAGCTTAAAAAGCTCTATTAATTCCTATATAAATATATTATAGTAGTTTCTCTTAATAGTCTTTTAATTTCTTTACCTCAAGCGCTTTTTTAATATCCCTTAGGCTTACTACCTATATTCCTACTTCTAACCTAAATAGCTAACTCTTACTAACCCTCTAGCAGATTGCTATAAATAAGGTAGTATTAAGTTAGCAGGCTTCTTATATCTCCCTTACTCTCTAGGGTTCTTCTTATCCTTAAAGGGTAATAATAACCCCTGCTTTCCCATAGTATACCTGCTTCACTACTATATTATAAATAATATAGTTTTATTCTATTTATAGCTTCCTTAAGAAGAGGTTAATATCTAGTCCTTTTATTATATAAGTAAAGAGTTGCTATATATAGCCTCCGATCTCGAGGTATAATATAGCTACGCCTTTTGCTATAGCTTAAGCTAAGTTATTAGCAAAGCTTTATAATTACTATGCTTAGTAGTTAATATATAGTAAATAGAGGTAGTAGGCATACTAGTAGTCTATTATTATATAGATATTATATCTATAATCTATTAAAGTATTAATAGGAGTACCTTTATTAACTCTAACTACTAATATCGCAGAAGGCTTGCTTATATTATATTTTAACTAGAACTATTCCTAACTAGCCTACTCTTCCTCTATTATCCCTAATACCCGATTTTATACTAGGGTTATTTATTTCCTAAGTTAGAAGGGTCCTCTTTACTTTTAATCTCTCCTAAGTCTAAATATATTATTTCCTCGATAGCTTTTAATACTCTAGGACTATCCTTTAACTTCTTAGCCTTCTAATAATCCCTTTATAAGTAACTAACTTAGTTATATTTAAAATAATAGCGCGTTTCTTTGCTAGGACCTTCGCTTATACCTTTGCGCGAGGCGTATACTAACCTTATTATCCTAGTATCCCTATTTATATCTACTCTAGCGGGTAATACTCTTAATCTAAAAGTTATAAGCTAGTATAAAGTATTAGGAATGCGATATAATCCCTCTAGCCTCTATATAATATCTTATATAAGGCTAATATATTTAGTATACTTATAGGGGGTTAGGTAGTTAACTAGATAGTTAAGGAGCTTATAAGATAGTACCCTATATAGGTAGTCGATTTAGATACTATCTAGCTATACTACGCTACCTACCTCTATAATAGCGCATTCGAAGCGGGGTAGGAATGAGGCGAAGGCCTTATTATGCTTTAGTTAAAGCTTTAAGAGTTTTCTAAGAGCCTTGCTTATAATATTAGGGTTATTATAGGTATAGTTTAGGTATATTAAGAAGGCATCTAGCTCGAATAAGCTATTACTACCCCCTAAGCTATAGAAGGTTATAACTACTAGCTATACTTTAGGTTCTAAGCAGGAGTTAATAAGATACTAGGCTTCCTAATTGCTTAGGTAGAAGTCCTAGTCTATCCTAACTTTATTATATATCTATTATACCTATATAGTATACTTATTATAGTTTCCTCTAAACTTAGGGGGGTTAGGGAGGGGTTTCGATCGCTAAGCACTACCTACTTCCTAGGTAATCTCTAGCTATAAGGTTAGTATTAGTAACGCTAGGGCATAGCTACCTACTGCATCTCGCTAGGGCTCTATAGTTAGCTTGTTATTAGGCTGCTATATAGTTATTAGGCTATTAAGTTAGTTACTAAGCTTATTAATCGCTATATAAATTGCTTTGAACGCTTCCTTGCTTATTAGTAGTACTTCTAGACTAGCTGCTATAGGTATAATAAGTTCTATTTTCTACCTGCTATCTATTATACTATATAACTAATAAAGCAGGCATAGAGAGAGAGAGCTTAGATATATAAGGAGCTAGCCTGGGTTTATTTAACTTAGGGGTGCCTTAATTATAGTAATTAAAGCTAAGGAAGGGAAGTTTTCTAGGAAGTTCCCTATATAATAGAAAAGCAGATATAGGGCGAATATTAAGCGAGAGCGGTCGTTAAGGGCAGAATTCTTAGGGTCTGTAGCACTGCCTAGATGCTAGCAGTGGCGTAGCCCGTAATACTAAGAGCATGCTAAAAACGCTATTACAATAATAACTTATTAGCTAAAATAATATTATAATTAATTAGTTAACTTATGCTAGTATAAGTTCATAGAAGGAGGAAAAGAGATAAAGCAAACTAGGGGTGCGAAAAATTATATTATTATAATTATTTGCTTATAGGGTATAGAGCAGCTAGTAGCCTGGATTAATATCGCTCTAGACTAGCCCTTAGCCCGTGCTTAAACCCGTAACTTATATAAGGGCTAGGAGGAGGGGGGGGGGGGGGTATATATTATAAGCTATACTACTATTAGCATCTAGGCGGTGCTATAGACCTTAAGAATTCTGCCTTTAATAACTACTCTCGCTTAATATTCGCCCTATATCCGCTTTTCTATTGCACGGGGAACTTCCTAGAAAAACTTCCCTTCCTTAGCTTAGATTACTATAATTAAGGCACCCCTAAGTTGAACAAACCCGGGCTAGCCCCTCACAAAAACTATAATTGTTTATCCCATCGACTGCGAGATGACGTCGGTACATCCAGATGCGGAGATGTAGCCAATCGGACGTTAGTAGGCCCCTTTTTTAGGCTAATTAAGATAATTGATAACTAGTACTTCTGTTTACTAGAGATTCTGCGTATAGAAGTTATACCAGCAATCTTCGCTATTACATATAGCAACGTCGCATTCGATATAGCCCATCCTCGAGTACTTCCGCCGCATACGCCGAGTGAAGCTATTCCCACTAATACGACCTAACGCAGTCCTCTCTTTTATCTGCGATACTTCTCCGGCGTGCACTCCGTAGTGCACGCCGCAGAGAGGTCTTCGGGTAGTAATGCGAATATACACGACTTCGCAGAGCCCGTAGAAGCGTCAGAATCGTTAGAATCCATTATAGTAATAGCTCAAAATAATAATTTAGCTGTATATAGCGTATAAAATTCACGGGCTAATGTGACGTGGCTGGATGTACCTCATGTGGTGAGGGGAAAAAAAGGGGCCTTTTTGTGGGCCATATGTACCGACGTCATCTCGCAGTCGATGGGATACCTCGCTTATATATAATATAAGTAACTTTATTTTATTATTTCTTTTATAAATAAGCTTATTAATAGGTTATTTATATATATATTACTCTTTATTTAGATATTTTAAAAGATACTATATAGTTAAGCGCCTTTCTAGCTACTACTATATCTAGGGGGGTATATTATAATACCTTTAGTATTACTTATTCCTACTACGGTATATAACCTATATTAGTTATAGAATAACCTTTCTCTAGGTTATTCTTCTAACTATAGTTATAAGCGACCACGTTATAGCTACTCTCGTTATAATAGAATAAGCTCTTTAGTAACTATAAATGTGGCCCTATAGGACGTTTCTCAATAGAACCCAGCCCGCTCGCCCACGGAAAAAGAAGAGGGGATATCACTCCCCCAAGACTGCCTCCGGCCATGGCCTCCTGTGGCCGCTCCGCGTTTGACATTGAAGTATTGGCCTATCGTCACAACTGGCACGACTGAAATGATAGACGTCGCTGCGCCTGCGACAATTCCGATAACGATGAGGCAATGCGAAACCCTTTTTCAAAAACCCGAGAGAGGCGAACGTCGCTATGTAGAGCAGCACACTAGCAGCCATAAGCCATGAGGGCTCGTGGACGTCGAACATGGGCCCAATCTGTACGCCGCAGGGAAAGACCATGGAATTGTACAGACCAAAAAATCTAACCAAGTCTGTATTCTTCGATATCTGCAAGCTGGTGGCTGGATACCCATGACTGGTATTATGCCGATGCTGTTCATGAGAAGAAGACTGCCCACGATGGCACAGCAACTTCCAAAGACGACCAGACTGGCAACCGTTCCGCCCTCTAGAAAATCGCCCTCGGAATGCTCTTCGCTAAAGTGAGAGTTAGGAGCTTCGGGTTCGTTGTCGGCGGGGCCCACGTGCTGTGTGTTTTGTGTATGTCCTCCAGGCGGAGCTGACTGAGAATGGTTACTATAGAGTGAGCATTTCACATAACGGGAGAATGAAAGGTTTGTTAATCACATCATCGCTTGGCCTTTCATTTCTCAACTGTGATGGAATTGTGTCGGTGTTCATATTGTTGAAAATGAAGTATTCAGGGATGATCTGCCTCAAAAAGAGGATAGTTTCGTGCAGGACGAGCGGGTTGTGATGGGAAATAATCTGTCAAGTATGAAAATTGACTAACCAATCTACCAGAATGGGGGCTGCCTTCCACGCCAGGTATCTAAAACAGAGACTGGAACTCGGATTGAATGGCAACTTCAATCAGTGCGCTTTTGCAGCTAACCGGCAAGATTGGCAGAGTTGGACTTTTTCGACGAAATGCGTATGTGAGAGAATTTGCCGAAGGGCTGTATTTTGTGAGGACGGGCCAGCCTATCCATGTACGATAGACATTGAAAACAGCATACTGAGCCTGATAGGAAATTGGAAAAACATTGGCGAAAGTCACGACTCTGTCCACAAACTCACAATCCGTCACATTCAAGCATGTGCGACGACAAAACCTATGCCGTATCGTGAGTCTCGAGGCCGTCTGCAAGAGTAAGTCGGCTATTTAGACGTCCGTCGAGACTTATTCCAGTTGTTCGAGTAATCATCACGCCGGAAGAAAAAATCAGGTTTAAATATGAATTAATCGAGAGCTATTGCTGTTATAGTAAGGGTGCCCGTACCGCGCCCTTCTACCCAGAAGTTCCACGTATAGCTCACGATGCGAACCGAGACACACTCACACCCGCTCAGGCATTTCATCCTGACAATCTCACATACGAGTTCGACCCTGGCCCCCCGGCCGAAGACCTTGGTCTCCTCGGCGCGTGCCAGCCTAGTATAGGCCAACAAGGATGTCACCTCGGACCCTAGCCGTGAGGTGAACCTCGGCTTCAAGGTCAAGCTTGATACCGACCATGAGACCGGCGTCCTTGAGCTTGCCGTCGTCATCAACGGGACCTTTGAGCAGGTTTCCTTTTCGGTTCATATTAGTACTGGTGAAGCTGTCTGGTTCAAGAGAAAGGACCGGGCTTACCGACGGGTCCGTTGGCAGGGCCGGACAGGCCAGGCATGGGGAGTGACTTGCTGGAGCTGTCATTGCCGAGCTTGTTGGTGTTAGTGTTGGCGAGGGAGTTGTTGGGGTAAGAGGTGTTCGGGTAGCTGGGGTTGTTGTTGGAGTTGGAGGTGGTGGAGAGGTTGGAGGCGGCCGTGGTGGCGCTGGTGGGAGGGAGCGGGTTCTTGCTGCTGAGGGCCATGGTAAATTGGTTGTGAGCTCTCGATGTTGGGCTTCGTTACACTTACGGGGAAGACATGGTTGCTGTGGGGGTACTTGGCCGTGAAGCAGAGGATTGAGGGCGGCTGGACATGTATTGGGATGATTGCTCTGAGCGTTGTTCGGTAGCGTGGATACCTCGAGGCAGGATTGCTTGAGTACTGAAGGAACTGTGGGTGGTTGAGAAGAAGATTCGTCGTCAAATGTGAGAATTTGCCTTCTATTTATCCTTCTCTGAAGACCTGGAGCCAAGTCGGGTGTACGTATCTGAAGTTGAGAGGATCGAGAACTCCTTCCCTCGGCCGGGCGCAACCGACGCCTCTGCCGCTGGTATCGCGGCAAGCTTGCAGATTCTGCACCTAGCTACTGTGAATCCAATTGTGGAGATACCTGCAAAATGAAAGACAGCCCAGCGCGCTGCCGGACGGGAGCTCACCGCAGCTCGCGGCAAAAGAAAAGAAAGTACATGCTCGGGGATTATGCTGGCTTGCCAAACCTCACTCACAGGTACTTAAGGCGTTGACAGAGGCCTGATGGAGCCATTGAACATATGTGTCAGACATTGGCATAAATTTCCGCTCACTGGAGTGCAGCCCCTTATCGAGGAACACACGAGAGACAACAGGCACGCTTCAACATGCCCGCGACCTTCATAGTCGCCTTCTCGGCAGTGTTCGGGATGGCGGAAGCTATCCGACACACCCAATCCCAAGCCCGAAGGAAGGAACACCGCAGCCGCAAGAACAACCTCCTCATCCGGTGCCGCAAGTCAACGCGGTACTCTGCCGACCTCGAGGGGAAGCACGTCGTCCTTTCCGGGGACAAGGTAAATCTCGACCCAGCCACTCACGCGCGCTTCATGTGCACTCCCGTCTTCAAGATCGGCCTGCTAATCACCATCGGCTTTCTTCCTAGCTCTTCGTCGATACCGGACTTGACCCCGACTCGGCGTTCGGCCACCCGTTCACAGGGTACTTCTTGCCGTACCCAGAAAGTCAATACCCGGGTCTAGTGTCGACCATCTGCGAGGAGCCGCCGATCATGAACTGGATATACGTAGATCGGGACACGCACGAGGTCAAGTTCGGAACCCGTCCTTACGCACAGCCAAATTACACGGGCCCGTTCGATTGTACCAGGCAAGACAAGCGGCTTACTTTTGCTGGCTGGGAGGGGTTTTTCGTCGTCAGAACAGGCGACTTTTGGTCCCTCTACTTCGACGTCGAACAAGATCGGCTGAAGTCAAAGCTTGGGGAGGGAGGCCTTGCTCTCGAGGTGGATCTGTTGCGCGTGGAAGTACCTGTGAAGCCGGTGAAGCCCGAGGAGAAGGAAGGGGAGCAGACTGGAACTCAGGACCCCAGCCGAGACGCCAAACCCTCCGGCGAGGAGGCCAAACCCTCCGGCGAGGAGGCCAAGGACCCTGGCCAACAACCCCAAAGCTCCTACCAGGACGGAACAGAAAGCAACCATGCAGCAGGAGGCCTTGAGGTGGAGCTAGAATCTCCCGAAGTTGACTGACATGTGGAGAAAACCGGGATAACTAGAGGAGGCGGTCAGTAGCTAGGGAGGCATCGTCCAGCCTGATTACCCAGCCTGAGAGTGAATTGAGAAACAACGAAATCATGCCCAGCCTCAGTTGTTCCATTGCCAAGTCCATGAGGCGAGTACCCAAACCAATGGCTAGCATAGCCCAAGTGATTGTAAGGGAATTACCCTCGTCGCAAGGCTACAACTGCCGAATCTCAGGGGTCCAGCCGCCCCAACCCCGGATTCCATGAGCCTGGCCGGATCCAAGCCCACTCACACCTGCAGGGCAGATTTTCATGATCAGATCATCAGCGCATCCTTTGGACAGGCTTTTTATAGCACACGTGTACGGTTACAGGGGCAATGCAGATCTCCCGCTGGTAGATCGAGCGTATCGCGAGCTGAAATCGGACCAAACAGCCCTGTACTCAGGCGTCATCCTGGTAGCATTCATGGTTCAGGCATTCTACCTTCCGACCTCTTTACGGCGCTAACATGAAGCTTTGCAGTAGAATCCGCGACAGCTGAATTGCCGAGAACTTGCCGATATACAGTCACTGTATGAGAGATTTACGGCTCGAGGCCTGTTGTGCGACTGCGTTTCACCTGCTGCGAGTCGGCCGACGGCTGTGTCGTGGAAAAAGCAATACCAGGCGCCAAACTCCCACGACTGACCCGCAGTGCAATCCTGCACACTTTCAATGATGGGTTTTGACATGCTGTAAAAGGTTACCAATCACGCCACGAACGACTAGCGGTGGCGCTCCGAATGGCCTGAGCCAAGCCGCGATGTGCTTCAGGAGTGAATACCATCGTGAGTACCGGATAATGACAGTCCCCTGGCGGCAACGCTTCAGAGCCAAAGACCTGACACCAAGATGTCCCAGGTAGCCATCTCTCGATGAAATTGCCCGTAGATCGTGGAATGGGGTTCTCGGCAAGGGATTTGATGAAGGTCGACGTATGCGTTGGCAAGGTCCACCCAAATCGTACCCCAACATCATCCCAGCCTCAAATGTAGCACACCGAGGTGACGGGATGAACCTGGCGCGCCCTTTGGACACCATGCACAAATTCCTCGCGCACCCGGAATCAGATCATGTTGGAGAAGCGGAGGGAGGCGCCAACCGGGCCGGTCCAATGTTCGAGTCTCACCCACCCAGAACGAGATGGGTCTCCTCCCGTGCGGAGCGCATGCAACGCGAAGCCCCTTGGTGCACTCTTCGGGATTTCGTGCAGGAAGTTGAAGTCCAAACTTCAGTGTGAAAGACTACAGCACGCGCATCCATCATTAGTTCCACAACGCGCGTGACGATCTCTGTGCCGCCGGCAGCCTTTGATGCCACTCGATTTACTTACACGGCTGGCGCATTGGCGGTGACGCTGCCGCTTTGGACGGAACCCGCCGGCTCCCACAGCGTCCTCCCATCCCGATGAACGACCCCGGTCCCCCAGCCTCTCCAAGTCAACTTGGCATCACCTAGCTATGTGTGTACAGGTGTCTGTACTTCAGGCCAACATGTTCCGGTGGCCCGCTCTGTAGTCCTGCAGCTTGCCGTGGTCTGTTATTTCCCGGGACCTGTCTGTGCTCGTGTCTACGGTGCATCCTAGTTGCCCGTGTGGCCTGATTTCAACTCGACTCAGTGCCTCTGCAGCGGAGGGAGGGCAAACCTTGCCTAAAACAACATCACTTGTGAGACATGGCTCAGAAAGGAGTGCCCCACGTCTTGGACATGATGGCATGAACTGTGGAAGGACATAAACGGTCGAATCACATTGCACACCAGTTGTTACTCCTCTTGTGTCTCGCAAGATGATCCAGTCTAGTTTGCCTCTCACGTTTCTTTAATGAAATCTTCAATAACCTGAATCAAACCGTGTTTTCCAGAAATTCTTCACTGCGCATTGCCTTTGAATGTGTTGTGTCAATGGTGTTGTGCCAATGGGATTATGTTGATGGGATTATGTTATGGTGTTATGTCAACGCTGTTATGTCAATGGATCACTTGTCTTGTGTCGGGAAATCAGCATGTTAGTTCTAGTGAAAGCCCGTGACATTTCCTAACCAAATTGACGAAAGTTTCTATCCCGTAGCTCTGAGAATTGTCCTATTGTGTTGATTTTCGTGTAGATTGGTATCTAGGAAGCAATCACAACATGCATTGGTTGGGCCGTATCTTGCACCGGTTTCGACTGTGTCTCCGGGCCTTCGGCGGCCGATTATTGCCGTTTCGCCGAAATTCACGGCCACACTCCCTTTTCCCCATTTCGCTGAGGTGAGATCCCTTTCATATTCGGCAGATCTGCTTCAAAGCCCAGACTCGATCCCGCAAATTCAAGTTCGGCGAAACTTCCACTTCACTTCGACATGCCAGTCTGATCGCCATACAACCACCATTTTCACCAAATGCCAACGGATCTGGGTGAGACGACTGAGGCGTCACCGACGACGCGACCATACCGGTCACATAAGCGACATCGGCCATGCGACCGATGCCGTGCCTCTCGGATGGCCAACCTCCCTGTAGACGCTGCCAACAGAGCAAGACAGACTGCACGGTTGTGGGGAGACCATCCAAAGGCGCCCTAGCGCAGCATGCGGTGAGCCGGCTGAAGCGCTCTGGAAGCAACTCTTCTTCGTCTTCGGTCGGTGACCGCACATCGGGGACCAGCACAGGATGAGTCTCATGTGCATTTGCAGCCTGCGGTAACAGGAACTGACACTGTCCAAAGCCAAGCTTCTCCTCTCAGCGGCTTCTCGCAAGGCCTCGAGACTGCACCCCTTGCCAGCCACCAGCTGGACCGCCCAGAAACACAAATCTCTCAAAGCCTCGATCAGGTGGAAGACCACAGTGCAATGCTCCTCGGAAGCTCATCGGGGTCTGATCCCTGGCTTCTACGGCACTTCCGTTTCGACGAGCTTGGCTTGAGAGGCTTTCGCATGTTGCATGTCCGGAATGCTGGTGGAGTCCTAACGGCGGACAAGATCCCGGTGCACTTCCTGCTCAGCTCAGATGCGTTCTCTGAGCTTCCATCAGCACTTTGAGATCGGCTGGGTTGCGAGATCGACTAGACCGGCTAATACCACCGTCTAAAGGCGCGTTACTGATACTCCCGTAAGTGAATTAAATTCAATGTTCGTATGCAGCAAAATATCGAGCAAACACAAGTAGCTGATGGATCAGTTTCCACAACCACATCTTCCCATTACTGCCTGTGATATCACGAACTTCAATAGGTCTTACATCGCCCAGTGCGATACCAGACTCGGGCGTGTTTGCGATCATGCCGACCCCTCTCCTAGCCGCGATATACGGCTCCGCTTTGCCATTCTTGACCGCGAGCTGAGCAGCGAGGATCTCCTCCTGAATACGATCAGAAACTGGAGAGGCACTAGAGAGGCACTAGATAACCTACCTTATTCTCAGCATACCACGCCCGAATATCGGGCTTAGAACTACCCTTATCCATAAGGCGCTTAAGCTTATTTGCAGCGCCTATTATATAACGGGTAGGCTATAGAGAGTTAGCAGCTAAGGACTAGAAAATAATATATAAAACTTATATTAATATAAGCCTTTCTATTACTTATTTTAATATAATACTTATATTTAGTTAAGGCGTCTAAAATTATACGAATTAGTAATAAATTCTAAAGCTAAACTAGCGAAGCACTAGATAAGCACTAGCTAAGGACTAGATGCTTACTATTGCTCTTAAAGCAGATTATTAAGCTCGCAAGGAGCTTAATCTCAGGAATATTATCCTTAGGGGGCTCCTACTTCGCCTACGCTAGGAGGTAGCAGCAGCAGGAGCACCCCCGGAGCTCACCCGTCATCAGGATATAGGAAGCGTCCAGCGTATCAGCAGGGAAGGGGGCGGCGTCGTCAGCGGCGGAAGACATAATGATAGATTCGTTATGTGATGATTGAGATGAAGTTGACGATGGGGGAGCGGGTTCGTACTTCATGATGATTAATTGGCAGCTTCTCTGGCTTACAGTCACAATCCCCTCGATGACGTCTGGGCTATCGTGCATCAAACTATGCAGCAAGAAACCGCCATGACACAACTATCACTTGTACAAGCTGCACTCTTACATCTTCATAGGACTCGCACCGACAGACTGAAATATGCAGTAACAGACACGTCATCTGTGTGGCCTTTCATGGGAACAGTAGTGGGCTTGGCGCACAATGTAGGTTTTCGACTGGAGTGTCGCATGATGGGCTTTCCTGCCCCTGAAAAGAGACTTCGTCGACGATTGTGGTGGGCGGTCTACATAGAAGACAGTTTGGTGTCTTTCCTTACTGGGCGACCGCCGTACATTCGGAAAGACGAATGGGATGTTGTTGAGCCGGATGAGCTTGACTTTGCACCCTACGGAGAAGCCGGGGCTTCACTAACGAAAGCTACGTCTCCGTTCCGGGACATGTCTAGGCTGGCATGCGTCGCAGAGATTTTGAAGGCTGATTTATAGTAATTCAACGTCCCTCGTTTATCACTCCAGACTCTGGCCGCTGCACAGTTCTTTAAGGTCATGTCAGAAGCTGGCCGAGAATCTTCCGGATTCTATACAAGCTGCGCGCCCAATCTTCGACAGCCTTCACGCATGGCAAGCCACGATTCCAGCGCCAGATCCACATCAAACAAGAACAAGTCCAACTCTCCAGACCTCACAGCTGTATCCTGCGTGTGTTCGCCTCGCATATTTGACTCTTATGGCTTACATATGGAGAGCCCTGTTACGTCCTGCAGTGCGATCTCCGCCGCCGCCGCAGATTATCGACGTTGACAACGAGCCACGGGTTTTCCCGGACACTGGGTTCCTTTTCGAGAACCTAAGTTGAGATTTTTCTGATCTTCCTGAGCTTGAGTTGCAACTGGAAGACGGGGTCACGGACGCTAGTGCAACGATCAAGGAGCTTCACCAGGCGGCCCAGACTTGGGCAGATAGCCTACTCCAGTTTGCTGCACACCTCTCTTCGAGTGGTTTTGGGGGGTTCCGGTACTCTTGTGGGTATTGAAGACCTTGCATCCATTGATTGCATCTACCAAGTAGTCTGCCATATTTGCTACCCAGGGTCAAAGTTTAGTTTAATAGCGGTGTCTAATCTTCCAGGGAATGAGGGCTAAAACAGCGTTGGAACACTGGCGTCAAGCTGTGAGAAACCAGAGCACAAATTTTCCTCTCTTCATTTTGAGCTTCACACAGCTAAGCCAGATTTATGGTGTGGGGGTAACAGTGACATTCTGTTTGCCTTTACATGTACAGGGCATTTTTGAGCTGGAGCGGAGGAGCATATGTTTTTCTTTCATGCTATGATTTGCCTAAAAGTCATGTGCGTTTTCGGCGAAATGCGCACCTGTTGGCTAAAATGCGACTCCGAATTGGCCGGCCTTTGAGTCAATTGACAAGGCACCTTTCTTTTATAGGATTTCCAAGACAACTAGCTACCACATGATGTAGTTTACCGATTGTTGGGCTCCATTTCGTAAGAGTGCTTGTCAAAGACAGATGCTTCAACATGAGCGCGGAGTCCCGCAGACTACGCCAACTCGGCCAACTCGGCCCATCATCTCATGCGCAACCTGCGAGCGATGGCAATGTCCAACTTTTTCCTCCATCATACCAAGAGGCCACCAAGTTCTCACCAAGCGATGCATGTGACAATGACACTGGGGACAAGGGCGAGCCACCAGGACATCGCAGCTTGCTATCTCGGTGGTTTAAACGGGGGGCGAAATCTTTGAAACCCGAGCCCATACACCAAGATTCAGTCACTTGTCGTCTCCATATTCTAATCTCCTTGGCATTATAACTGAATAGTTCGAGCGTAGGGATGTAACAGTGAAGGCAATCATCTACTACCCCGCAACCGCCACGCTCACCGTGGTAGAGTTTGGAACACAAGCTCAGCCGAGAAGCATGAGTGAGCCTCCTCGCCTCTCAATATGACTATTTTAACACTCCGAGTAAGATCCAGGCATGTTTTTTGGTTCATGTCGTCAACATTAGGTTGGCTGGTTGAGAGATCACTCATCATTAAACGTCGGAGACAGATCAGTTGAGCCCTAATGATGCGACTGGACATGACGAATCTCATTGAGTCTTGTCTCTCGTACTTATACCCTCCATAGAGTAATTGGCGAACTAGCTTGAGTGAAAGCTTGAATGTGATCTCCAGAAAAGGACGTAGCTGAGATAGCCTTTACTTGTAATCTCTCCTCTCAATACACAACAAACAAATTGACCTCTATACTTTCTCGAGATTCTACCGGCGCCGGGCCTAGTAGCGAGAACGAAGTATGCGCGACAACTTGCGACCCCTTGGAGTCATGCTGGAGGAAAAGCAGAACCTCCTCGGGCGTCTGATCCGCCATGTACCACCAATCATGACGTCTCTCAGCATCCTGCGGTCTTTGCAGCCAGTAACCTTCGACGCCGGGACCGACCTCGGGCTGAGGAACTGCCAGGTAATCCTCCCAGGCCATTGACGCGGTGTCGGTCACCCTTATCGTGTTCTTACGGAACCCTCTTCAACGGCCTCCAGACGTTGACCATCTGCCAGTGCTTCCCGTTCTCGTGCGCATCCGCGTGTATTTCTGGGCAGTCCCAGCGCATCAGGATCGGCGCAAACTTGCCGGTCACGTCGACACGCGGTCTCCTGGCGGGACGATGATGCTTGCGAGTATACGCCATTCCGTCCTCATAAGTCACGTTGCGGACGACGTGGTGAAAGGCTTTCACTTCAGACGCACCAAGCCTGACAGGCCAGGGTTAAATTGTCAGAACAAAAGACATCGACCATGAAATTAACCATTGAATAATGCCCACGTACCGCTCCTTCAGCAGTCTCTCTAGCCGTGAAAAGTATGCCTGCCTGACTTGCGCCTCGTCCAAATAGTCGATCTCGGGCAGCTCGTGCAGGTGCGTGTATTGGAAACCTGTGGTGGAAATCGAAAACGTTTGGTCTGTTGCCCGGGCATTCCGGACCAGAGCCGGCTACATGTCGAGAAATTCCGCGTCGTGGGGGAACATCTGGGCATGGTTCGGAATCTCGCCGTCGTCGTTTCGTCTGACACAGAGAATGTCCACGGTTATGTCGTCGTGGGTCGCCATGATCTTGTGGGGTGGAATCAGTTCGCAACCACTAGAGTTGATGTAAAGAAATCTGAGTCGTGATTCTGTACTTCAAGCTAAATAGGAGAGGCTTTACTTCCCACCCGAGGCCGCACAAGCATGGGATTTCGCGGCAGGCTATCTGCTGTAGCTGTCCTAATTTACGCTCTAGTTATCTCATAACTCTCTCACTTGGACTTTTGACTGTAGGCTTTGCCATTTCAAAATGTCTAACTTGCTACGGATGATTTTGATCACAGCTTAATCCGTTCGGGAAGCTTCAGTCAGATGGACGGGAATTGTTTCGTTTTCTGGCGGGGGCTCTGCGGCGGCCGCCGACTTCAGTACCTGATACGATTCTGCTTTGTGAACAGCCGACCTAACACATAGTGCATCCCACCCGACGAGTCTTTGGTATTCTCTTGAATTTGAACCATTCCTCTATTGTTGTTCAATATATCAGTTGATTTTTGTCTTCCCACCGTTCGGCGTTGCCGGCTTTTGGTTGCCGTCTCTGCCATGCAAGACGCGTCCATTTGCGGCATCATGTTACTCAACTACGCGAGTCGCCTAGTCAAGGTCTGCTCGTCTGAGCAATGCTGCTTTTTATCGATAACGGATGAGGAAGAAATCAATTCGTTCTCACAATCTGAGGTAGTTTTAAGCCTTTCAATAGGATCTTCCATAAACCCAGGTTATCGCCAAGGTATCAGTGGTTGAGTTGGATTGAGATCCAAGTCCTCTGAAAAGCCCATGACACCTGCAATGGACCAAGAGAATGTCTACCCATCGCTTTGTATGAATCCAAAGGTATTGCGTCAACTTGATGTGATTCTAATAGCTGCTGAATACCTACGAGGCACTCGACTGCAGGGTCTATGCACTGGATCTGGCCATGTGGTTGGTGTTGATAGACTCCTCATACTACAGCATTCTCCACATTCTAGGCTTAGACTTTTGATGTACTGCTCGACTGAGATGTTCATTTTGAGATAGAACCAAGGGCAAAGCTTTCCCAAAATAAGGGCCAAAGCAAAGAGTGGTTGATCACGTGTGTCGTAATGTCGCATGGTTGAATTGTATCGCAACCATAAGTTTTGGTCCTGACGCCTCAGTATGTTCAGCTATTCGGAATTTCAGAACCAACTAAATCATACTGGATAGAAACGGAATACCCAGTTAACCACCAGTGAAACTCGTCTCGGATGAAATTATCCTGAACTCGCCCATAGAACGAAATGATCGATCGAGAGGCAGTCAGATATCGATGGCAAAGCGGCGCGTGCATTTGAATGTCGTCGAACGGAAAGGCCCCGATAGTCGACTGAAGAGAAAATTTAAAAAATTATTTCTCATAATTGAAGCCCGAATCTAAGCAAGCTTGTGGAGGTGGTATCACATTCGGACAAAAAGCAACAACAACAACAAACAAAGCCCCTTCTCGCACTCGCTCTTCTCACTTCTTCTCCGCGCTTCCCGTCGTCTCCGGATCGACAATGTTTCCCGGCACCTTTCCCTCCATGACCCCGTCCTCCCCCGGCTGGAACTCCTCCTTGGCGACCGGCGGTCCGTGGAAGTTCTTCCTCGCGTACGCAAAGTACCACGCGACGGCGATGAAGGCGAAGCCGGCGAACACGACCGCGGCGTAGTTCATCGTCGACGCGTCGACGGGCAGGCTGACGGGCATGCAGAAGATGACGACGGCGAAGCAGATCCAGACGACGCAGACGACGTTGATGAAGGTGCCGAACTTGCCGAGCGGGAAGGGCGAGTCGGCCACGGCGCGACGTCGCTGGATCAGGTTGACCAGGACCGGGACGCCGTAGCTGGTCGAGAGGCAGATGGTCGCGACGCCGGTGAAGGAGTTGAAGGCGGCGGAGGAGCCGAAGTAGATGCAGCCCAGGACGCAGTCCACGGCCGTCGAGAGGAAGAGGGCCCAGAGCGGCATGTCGAGCTTGTGGTTGACCTGGCTCCACAGCCTGTAGCCCGGGATGGCGCCGTCTCTGGCGAAGGCGTAGGTGCATCTCGACGCGGCCGTCAGGGCGCCGACGCCGGCGAACATGAGGATGCCGAGGATCAGGAACAGGAGCCCGAAGCCGCCTGCCGCGGACCCGGTGACGGTCTTGAAGAGGAGGCCGATGGGCTGCGAGTTGGCGACCTCGAGGAGCATGGTGACGTCGGGGAGGACGAAGAGGATCGGGATGAGGTAGATGACGCCGGTGATGCCGGCGGCGGCGACGGAGAGGACGATGGCGCGGGGGACTTCGCGTTCGGGGTTCTGGACCTCTTCGCACATGGAGGCGACCATGCCGTAGCCGGTGAGGGTGTACGCAGCTGCAATCTCTCAAGTCAGTCTCGCTATCCCCGAACCCTGCAGCTTCAGCCGAGAGAATGACATACCCTGAAGCAGACCAACAAAGAAAGACCATCCAGAGGGCCATCCACTCGCAGAAGCATCATAGTGCGTGAACACAAACTCCGCAGACCTCTTGCTCGGCGCCATGACCAGGATCGTGACCAGGATAATCAACACCGCCGCACCGGTCCAGTAAATGCAGATCTTGTTGATCAGGTCTAAGTATCTTGACCCAAACGCATTGACGCTGGCGCAAACCAGCATGACGGCCCAAAAACACAGCACAGTCTGCCACTCATTCGCAACAAAGTCTTCGTTGAAGATACTGATCGCACTGAGGATCAATTGCGCTCCGCTGAAGTTGATGCTCAGCGTTACAGTCCAGTTGCCCACCAACGTCAACCACCCATCCACGAAACTGACCATCGGAGCCCAGCCTGCCGGCGCAAGCATCGCGGACCAGTAGTACACGCCTCCGGCGGTGGGATAGACAGCGCAAATCTCGGCGAGGGAGGCGGCGATGCAGAGGGAGATGATGGAGACGAGGACCCAGCCCCAGAGGACGGTGACGGCCTGGCCGTTGGTGAGGGTGATGTACATTGTCGTGGAGAGGCCAAAGGGCACGGCCATGATGGCGAAGGACAGGCCGAGGATGGAAAGCATGGAGAGGTTGCGCGGGAGCTCAGCCTTGTAGCCCAGCCGGGCGAGGGCCTGGTCCGCGGAGACCCGTGGCGGCGCCTCGTCCATTGTTACTGTGCGGATAGAATCCGGCGTTTTGTGTGTGTTCTGTTCTCGTTCAGTGAGTTGTAGTTGTGTTCGGGGGTGTTTGTTGACGTTCGGGGTCGAGTCGATGGCCCCTGGTCGTCGTCGTCGAGAACCCGGCTTGAGGAGGTTATTATCGGGGGAACAGTGGCCGGTGACGGATGCCGTGCGGGGGGGGGGGGGAATGCAGGGCCAATTCTCTGAAGGAGTGCAGAAGAAAAGGGCGAATTAGACGGGTGGGAAAAGAAAACCGCATGCAAATGCGAATTGGGGGAGGAGGGGACAAGCAGTGCTTTAGTACGCCCGGCAGTTTCTGGAGAAAGACAGACTATCCCATCTGGTCGATCGAGTCACACACCCAAGGACACAATTCAATGACACAGAAACGACGAGCTCCATCAGCTGGGCTACGCCGCCCAATGCAACGGGATCGGGGGAGACAGAGAGGGGATGGGACGGGGAGGGGGACGGGGGGCCTTGTTCGACACGCTATAGCGTCTCTTCCCCCACGCCCCGCTGACCGAAGTGTGGAAACGCCGAGATGGGTTGGCGGTCTGCTTTACCGTCAATTCAGATTGTCTTGCGCCGCTGGTCTCGGGGTTGAGTGGTGACCTTTCTTCTCCTTGTGGAGTTGATGGTCTTTCAGAGCAATCAATCATAGTAAGCGATATCTCGGCCGGGGGATGGTACAGGAAGATGGAGACATGAAAATGGATCTCTGGGGGGTGTCTTGGGATGGTTCGTGCGTATCAGTTGCGCCGCCCGGGTCTTGAATCATGAGACATGTCACTTGATGATAGATATCAAACGAGATCCGGATTGGACTGTTGCGTTGCTTCGCTGAATTCGAATGGGTGTAGCTGACATATGAAGTACATACACACAGCTGAGCTGTTGATGTTGATAACCGCGCTTCCGTATTGTAACACCCAACCGCTACCGCAGGATCGGTACAGGGAACAGAAGTAAGGCGGAAAAGGCTTATTTCCAGCCCGTGATGTCATGCTGTTAACAGTTAATGTGTCCCCTCCTCTCTCCAGATGCCTACACTAGTCAGTCCCCTCATGCGGCCTGCGCTGTAACGGACCAAACATGAAATGCACGATCAGCGCTTTCGGCTTAGGGGGAAGTTGGTAGCACGCTTGCTGTCGTCGAGAAGAGTGGTGTGCGAGCAGCAGTCCCCCCGGACGGCATCCTATCACATCCCCTGCTTCGCTTTCATCTCCTTGTCGGCCATCTTATCAGCGCTTGTCAACTCTCGCACTCCCTGAGCGACTTTTCTTCAATCATGGTTCGGTGAACCCGGGCCTAGGCTCATATAAGCATACTCTCCGAACTACACGGTGTGATACCCTGAACGTAGCTCCTCCCATGCCACCGACATCAATCTGCAAGCTTCACCAAACTCCCCAAACCTCCTCTGTCAGACTCTCAACTCAACATTCCTCCAGCTTTCAACTCATTTGCGTGGCTATATTCAGCAACACCAACATCAATGATCGACAACCCCGCAAGAGCATACTTTGCACCTGCTTCCCTGATCCAACTTTCCTCCCATGAAGGCTCATTCACGAACCGATCACCAACCCACCCATCCCCGCAGTCCCGTGCGACCACTCACAAGGCACAGAGACCGCGCTCACCAACATGTCCAGCCGCGCTCCACTGCCGATAACAACCTAGAACCGTTTCGCGGACCGCGTCTACTCGTCGTGCGTACAATCAGTTTAGCAACAGCTCAGGCGTAGACCGTGCCGGGCATCCTATCTCGTGAGTAGGACCTTAGTGGTGTCTTGATCGGGTCTTACAATTTGGATGAGCTGAGCGATTGCGATTGCCATGGTGAGAGAGAGCAAATAGCTGAATGACAAGTAGGGTCTGCCTGTGCGTGGTTCACCCGGCAGAGTTCTTATCAGCAACCCAAGTCTCCCACAAACGCGAACGACGTCGGCCCGTTATCTCTCCCTAGCCTCAGCTCTCTCTTCCCCGGTGCTGTCGCCGTCATTCCGAGGTTCAGTCTAAGCCACATCAATTTTCCAATGCCCCTAGGTTGCTGTCACAAACAACATGACACCCAACTATTTATCGACAGTGTTCGCGATGTGTTCGAAACCTCACTGCGTTGATGTTGTAAAATTGATGACTCTTCTATCCAGATAAGAAAACCCCCTGAATCTCCATCCACCGTCGCTCCATTATGCCGATCGAAAGCCGAGGTATCCATCCCCCACCCAATTCCACCCCCCCATTCTGCAAAAGCAACGCGTCCGTCGTCCCCTGCCGATGACTGAAGTCGGTCAGCGGTCTCTGGCCGGCGTCAGCGCATTCACGAGGCTCTTCGAGAAGGATTCTAGCTCTCGCATCCTGGACTACGCTCGAGCTGTAATATCAGCCTCATTCCTACACCAATGCATTCAACGCCGATTTCTCTGGTGACTCAGGTTGCGTAGACTTGAGCTTAATGAGCCATGCACTTAGTGGCGACCACCTACACAGCTTCTCAGCAGTCTCGCCGGGGCCACCCGATGTGTCCAGAACGAAGTGGACACCTTCACAATCAATGCCAACAATCAACCGTGTCTGCTCCTTTTTGGACTACGTACTAGGTACCACTCTCCAGCACCGGCCGTTATTTGAACAAAAAACATCATTTGGCGCCGTACCCTTTCGTTAAGCCCTTATCCAATGCTTCTCAAGAAATCAGTGCCCTTTTTGAGCCCCTCTAAGTCCGGGCCAGGGCCGTTCATTCGCGCATAATGTCCCCCCCAACGCCTTGCGATAACCAGCCAAAATACTGTTCCACTGTCGTGCTGGTTGTCTACACCCGAAATCACTTCCCTACTACCTGTTTTTCAGTATTGTCATCAACTAGTTTCCTCTGCTTGAGGATCTTGACGAGTTCTGTCATAGTGACTGGTCTGGTCAGGAAAAGGTCCATGCCGCTGGCGAAGCCTTCTTGGCGCGCGTCGGCCGAGCCCAAGCTCGTGATGGCGATGACCACCACGGGTGGAAGATGATGCGCTCGCTCAAACTTCCGAATTCGCCTCGTGGCTTCCAACCCGTCCATAACGGGCATCGTAATGTCTGGGGAATGTCAGCGCTTTCTTCGACGCCCCGATTTGACGTCTCCGACGTACCTATGAGAATGCAGCAAAAGCGATTCGGTTGGTTCGTATATGTTTGAAGAGCTTCCAGGCCATTAGAGGCAGTCGTATGCTTTTTCTGGAGTCTCTTCATGTTCGCGGATAGGATCTTTAACCATTAGAATGATACAGGCGAATACTGCAGGCGAATAACAAACCTTGAGATTAATGGGATTGTCGTCCACCAGAAGAAATTCTTGAGGACTCGGGTTCTTCATGGAGGGAGAAGCAGCCAAAGCAGGTGGAGTTGCAGTGCCGGGAGTGGAATCTGCTGACGACGCAGCCCCCGCAGCTTTGGCGGCAGGTCGATACGGCAGCGTCAACGTAAAGTTTGGTTCAGTCTGGTTATTCCTGGTTTCGAGCGGCGACTGCAACACGGTCTCGGTGGGCGTTGCAGCCATTCGCACGCTCTTGATACTTTCAGATTGGGCCCTCTTCCGGCCCGGGGACAGTTCAGACCTGATGGCACTCGGCGGTGGGAAAGGACCGGAGAAAACATCAGAAGTTGGGCCAGCCGCTACCATTTTGACGGCCTGGCGCTGCTGCCATCGATCAAGAGCGCACGCCAAAGCTTTGGCAACCTTTCGCGGGCCAGTACTAAGCGACGTTAGTGGTGCTCGTTCAACATGGTGCGTCGACTTACGGCTGAGCGATGAACTCCATTACTGTCTGTTGCCGGGAACGACGGTAAGAATTGGCTAGCTTCTGTGCGGCTTCGGCGTTACCACAGACCACAACCAGAGGCGTTTCATTGCCTCGGGTGTTGGACAAATCGATGTCTCGGAACGCCTCCTCGCTGCAAACCATCAGGTCAGCAGGCGAGGGATTTGTTTTGGCCCTGTCGTCAGTGATTTTGACATCAAGCCATTTGAACGGGAGGCTCTCTACAGGCAAGTCTTGGCCACCGGTGCGAAGCTCCTCCGTACTGTCAAGACCTCGACTAAACCCACGCACGGAAAGGCGCTTGCCGGCCAAGGAACTTAAATCAGCGGAGAACTTGCGACCACGACTGCTAGCCTTGCGCGACAGCACGAGAGGCATGGACACTGTGATGCTAGTTCCGTGTCCGACCTGGCTCTTGACACTAATCGTTCCCCCGAGCGTGGCAACGATCTGTCTTACTAAGCTCAGACCTAAGCCAGTTCCTGGAGCCATGGCGTCTTCTTGCGCAAAAGGCGTGAACAGCTTGTTACGAAGGAAGTCTTCGCTGATACCCTTGCCGGAGTCGGTGACAGTCAGCACAACCATTGAAGCCGACCTCGCCGACTTGTGAACCACCTCTTCTTGTCTCAGTTGGACCTTGATAAAGCCCTTGGACGTGTACTTCAAAGCGTTGCCAAAAAGATTCATGATGACACGGCGAAGAGCTCCCGGTTGCGCGTGAAAGACCCACGAGAAGTTCGGGTCAATATCGACCAGAATCTTGACATCGTTGAGTTTAGCAGGCGGATTCTCGGAAGACTTCCTTCTGTGACCAAGGCCTTCGGTTGTTGCGATAGCATCGAGTTTCTCTTGGGCTGGAGTCGGAGGGCCAGAGGAAGACCCACGACGAGCAAGCTGGGACGCCACCATGTGCTGGAAGCTGTAACCGATGAAGACGCTCTCAATGACTTCCTCCACTAGGAGATCAAGATGAACATCGGAGACCAACGTCATCATGCCGGACTCGATAGATGCCGACGGTTCTTGCCGCAACCCACGCCCAGGCCCGTTGTTCCGTCGTTGGGACTTCGAAGCTCGCAAGTAGGTGTTCACCTTACTGTAATCAAGCAACTTTGTCGGGTCAACGCGTGGTCCAACATGGATACTCGGGTTTGACTTACATGGTCGATCGTGTCTAGCAGCGTCTTGCCAGAAATCTCAATGGTGTGAATAACGTCAACCTGGAAGGCGTCCAGCTGAGTATCATGCAGGAGCTCGGCCGCGGCAACGACCCCGTGCAGTGGGGATCTCAGCTCGTGGCTGAGAGATCCGAGAATATCCGTCTTCGCCTTATCCGCAATGATTGCGTCTAAGCGGATGATCTCCGCCATCGTCACCATGCCAAATGCTCGGAGGTACGGCAGGTCTGCGTCGGGAGTCAAGATACGCGATGCGCTCTTACTCCAAACAAATCCACCAGCATAGCATCGCTCCTTCGAGGGATCCCACAAGGGCACCATCGCCACACTTCTAGCACCAGGGAACAGGTCTACGATAGTTTTGGCTTCGTTTCGTCTCGTGAAGTAAGAGGATGCTGCTCGAGTTTGTGGCCGAGTCAATTGCTCGCTCTCTTCGGTTGGGGTAATATCGGCGTCGTCGTTCTCGGAATCCAGCGAATTCCAATTGCCCATCTCGTCGTAACTGAATACCTTCCCGTTAGGATACCTTCGTAGCAACTTCTTGAGGAATCTTTCGCGTAGGGTGGTGCGACCTAGTTGATCGTTGCCGTTCACCATCCCTTCTCCCGCAGATGACCTAGCAAAATATTTGCACCACCTATCGTTGGGATCATCGGGTCGCTCTGACAAACTGTCGTCGCTACTCGAAAACTGGTTGTCTGCAACCTCGCTGGCCCTCCGAGGGCCGCTCACGAGACCTCCATAAGAAGCAATGCTCGCATCCAGGAAAATGGCCCCGTCTACCTCTAATGCCTTGCGAATCACGTTTGCAGCCCGGGAGAAAATCTTGATCGTTCCTGTGATTCGGGGATCTGGAGGTGCGGAGCTTGATGTGGTGGTTGCAATGGTCGCGGCCGAGGCCGTAGTCTCAACGGAACTGCTCGAATCAATCTTGGACGGTGCATCGGACGGATCTTTGCTAATGGGATTGATGTTCGGTCGCACGGCATCCGCAATCTCGGATTTTGGCGACGGCGGTTCGGGCTCTGGTGGTGAGGTTGCAGGCGGGTCAAACCCCGTGGAGGAGGATCGGAGTGATGGTGGTTTCATGGTTAGCGGAGTCTCCTCTTTGCCTCCAATGAAATCTCCAAGTCCCTGAACCATGTGTTCACTGCGGCGGTAACTCTCGGTGACCCTTCTCGACTCCAAATAGTCCATCACAGTTTTGGAAATCTCTTGGAGAAACTGGACCGAATCGGAGTCCAACCCACGTCTGGGACGATTGTCAAAAATGCAATAGACTCCAATGTTGATGCCTTTTGGGGAGCGGATAGGAACGCCTGCATAGAATCGGTTATATGGGGCGGCATCGATGTACGGGCGATTGCAGAATCGCCTGTCGGCCGCTAGATCAGGGATTATAGCAACTGGGAGTTCCTCGCCATCGCCCACGTGAACACTAAGGTGGCCTTCCCGGGACGCCTCTCCGACGAGAACATGTTCACATATTCCGTAAGCGCGGGGAATGGCCGTTCCGCAGAGCCACAGGTGACTCGCCTTCGCGTATTTGGTGTTCGGTGTAAGCGGTACAGAACGGGTGGCTTCGGCGACGATATACTGGTGTCGGCGGTCGAAGAGAGAGATCAGGGCGCGCGAAGCATTCAATCGCAGAGCTCCCAGCTGCGCAAAAGCAGTGAGGCCCGTATCGGGCGATGACGCGAGAGCCGAGAATGGGATCAGACGGTCGGGATTATTGACGACGGCACTTGGAATGTGAAAGGAGTCATATCTAGGAATCCCGTCATCGTCAGTCAAGAATCTTTGGTGCAATCGCTTCAACTCTGTTGAATAAGCTGGCAAAGAGCTGATTTGCGTACTTGAATGTCTCCCATTCACGGGCGCCTTCAGATATCTTATTCATGCTTCATAGAGGATCGTCGAGGAGTGCGTTGAAGCTTGTCATGCCCATGATCTGCAAGTCGTTATTGGGTCGGCGTAAGAACAACAATGGACTGCTTCTGTTGTTGATGTCGTCACAACATCGACCGGGTCCGGATCAAGGAGGAGGAGCAACAAGTGGGCAGACAAGCAAACAAGAGAGGTGAGGCGGCGGGCATGACTGAAATGCCGCTCCTCCCCGCTGTGGTGGAACAGGGATCCTGGAAGCCGGGATGGCGCTGTTCAAGACGGATGGGGGGGAAGGGGAGGGGAAAGGGGGGGGGAGGGGAGGGGAAAAAGGGGGGGGGGGGGGGGGGGCC